>REGM01000001.1:3984272-4020861 GCA_004194415.1 Aurelia aurita | reverse complement strand
TATATTATATTATATTATATTATATTATATTATATTATATTATATTATATTATATCATATTATATTGTATTATATATATCAGACATAATATAATATAATATAATATAATATGATATGATATAATATAATATGATATAATATAATATAATATAATATAATATAATATAATATAATATAATATAATATAATATAATATAATATAATATAATATAATATAATATAATATAATATAATATGATATGATATAATATAATATAATATCATATGATATAATATAATATAATACAATATCATATGATATAATATAATATGATATGATATAATATAATATGATATGATATAATATAATATAATATAATATAATATGATATGATATAATATAATATGATATGATATGATATAATATAATATGATATGATATAATATAATATAATATAATATAATATGATATGATATAATATAATATAATATGATATGATATAATATAATATAATATGATATAATATAATATAATATAATATAATATGATATAATATAATATAATATAATATAATATAATATAATATAATATAATATGATGTGATATAATATAATACAATATAATATGATATAATATAATATAATATAATATAATATAATATAATATAATATAATATAATATAATATAATATAATATAATATAATATAATATAATATAATATAATATAATATAATATAATGCATATTTATTTCTTTGCCATAATATTACATTTCGTACTGTTAAAGTAACTTCCTGGAACTAACTGTTTTATTCGGTTCCACGTGAAGTTATTCTGAATGTTTTCTTTCTCTTGCAGACACGAGCAAAGCTATGAAACCATTTTTAATCGTTGATGCTAGATCGTATACGGCTGCATTTGCAAACAGAGCCAAAGGAGGAGGCTTTGAATATCAAGGTATTCATCAGTTCTTCATTTTTATTCATCAGTTGTTCATTTTCTATTCATCAATTTCTTGTGGATTTTCGAATGAAGGCAAATTCTTGACAATAACCTTTAAATTGTTTGATAAATTTTGACCTTTTAAGGTGCTGTTTACATGGAGAGGGGCTAGCCCTCCTAGGAGGGCTAGCCCTCTTTGCCGAGATCTTAACCTTCTGGTCTAATCCCTTATAAAATTATTGTTCGTTACATGGAGGAGGGCTAGCCCGAAATCTATTATCTATTATTATTCGGGTACCCTATTGCAGAGCTGCAAAAAATATTTTTCTTTCTGGGAACCTGGCGAACGGGGAAAAAATTTCTGCGAGGTCACAGTATGCCAAATGCGCAATAATGACTCTGCCGGTCATGTATTGAAAGGTCAAGATATTCTGACAACGCTAGAGCTTTGGGTTGTAAATAGACCCTTTTCACAGTGATGCCAGTTCTTTTGAAATACATCCTTTGCCTTGATATGATATGGAGCTATATCTCAAAGGCGTTGATGGCTCCCAGCAACGCGTTTAATAGTTATGTACGGTATTTGCATCAAGATAGGCATGGTGTAGATTTCTTGCTGTGCTGGGATTTGCATCTTTTGCCTCAAATTGAATTTAATTGTGAAAAAGGTCTATTGTAAAATCCTTGATTAAATATGGAGTGTTCCTCTCTATCATGTTTAGTATAAATCATTTGCCATTGGGTATTGGTGTGTACTTTCTATTTCGGTACAAAAATCTCTTGGTCGATTTCACATTTTGTTAGTCAACTCTTTCAAGTAAATTCGTGTTCCTGACACTCTATCATGAAATATTATTAAATCATACTGCCAAAATCCATAAGCAGTTGAGCTATTTAGTCTTCGTCCAAATTTGGCTGCAGCAGCAGTTCAACAATGGGGCAATACGAAAATATACAGGGTGTCCCAAAAAAATTGTTGCCCGTTTACCTGAAGATTGTGACGAAATGNGGGGAAATAAATAATTTCTGAGGACTTCTTGTTTGAAATTTTTTACAGTCTCTTTCAGTCTTTCGATTTTTTCAGTTACTTTTCAGCCTTCAATTTGTATGAGAATGTGAAGAATTCTTGAAAATTCTTAAGAATTCTTAAGACTTCTTGAGAATTCTTTTGATGTAATGTGTGCAAGGCCCTGTAACCTTACATTTCTACCAGGGATCATGATCAATAGTAGAAAAGTCAAGTAACTTTCATTTTTAAAGAAATTGCAAAAAATGTTCATTTTGTTATTATTTGAAACAACTTTTGCTGAAAAATTTTCTGCCAAGGCTGAAAATTTTCTGGGAACCTAGTTCCCAGGTTCCGATACTTTTTGCAGCTCTGCCCTATTGAGTACCCGAAATCTCGCTTAGGAGGGCTGGAAATTTCCCATGTAAACGCAATCAAGAGGGCTAGCCCTCCTAGGTGGGCTGGCGGAAACAATAGAATCAATGCAGAATAATAGGATTTGAATTGTTGGCGCCATCATGTCTAGCCCTCCTAGAAGGGCTAGCCCTCTCCATGTAAACGCAAAATAATTCCAGCCCTCTTAGGAGGGCTAGCCCTACTAGGAGGGCTAGCCCTCTCCATGTAAACAGGCCCTCCTTATATGTCCAATGTATCATGAATATAACCACCTAATTTCATACTGCCATCAAATAAGCCGGAAAATCTATTGACTAATCAACCAATCAATTCAGGCATTGTTTGTTGCAGACAGGGCCAAACCTCTAAGAATCTTACATAGTAATTTTATGCATGTAAGTTAACGTCAGCCTTTCTCATACAGAACTTATTTTGCATTGTTTCATATTGCTAGAATATTATGCCGATTGCCAAGTTCAGTTTATGAGTTTGACCAATATTCATGGCATAAGGAAGAGTTTTCACAGTTTGAGGACACTATGCATGCAAGGACAGGACCAGAGCAAGTACGTACTCTTTCTTTGTCTTGTCTTTAATTCTAATAAACGTGTGGTTTTCCGGAATGAGAAGGAAGGTTTCGCTACGCAGAGATTACGACCCAACGAGACAATTTTACTTCTTTAAACATCCTGTTGAATTGATAATCTTCAGCTGCTGACATCCAAAGTGGCTAGAAGTGTCAAGCATGCCGCTAAGTTAGAAGCTTTACTATTTGCTAGATATATTATTAAGACTGCTAGATTTGCGGTGATTATCGTTGAGAGTGACACGAGGAAAACAAACCATGCAACATAAAGTTTTATTAGTCAAGTCAAGTCAAAATTTTTTCATAAGAATTTCAACTCAATACAGGAAATCTTATGCGACCCAGGAAAAGCAAATGCTTATCTAGCCTGGGCCGCTTAAAAAACAAAACAAAGTACAGCATAGTATATAAGGGATGCAAAACTAAGATACATGGAAATAAGCGATGGAAATTCTATTAAGATACAGATAGGCTTTGCGATTTATAATTTTAGATGTGATAAATTGTTAATATTTGAAAAGAATATCTATTTTTAGTTTGTTGACAAAATGTTTTTGAGATTATTATAAGTTAAGTAAGGCCCAAACCAAACTATAGGCCACAAACATGTCTTCATAAAGCTCGTGGACACACCAAGTCTTATCTGTCTACTCACCTTACCTAGTTATTCTAACAGCTTTGTGGTTGATGTTCATTTAAAGAAAAGCCCTTTCTGTTATCTTTTCAGTTGGCTATCCTCCTTAGAGTCCACGAAATGGCTACAATATTTATCAGTGCTCCTCCGTGCCACCACCGTAGTTGTAAATGCCATTGACAAAGAATGTCAATCAGTTTTGGTTCATTGCTCTGACGGATGGGACAGAACTGCACAATTGATGTCTCTTGCAGAATTACTCATGGACCCATTTTATCGAACCATCAAGGTAAGCATCATTAATTGGATTTTCGCCACTATTTTCTGTTGATGGACTGCAACATTTGTTGAATCTTACTGCATCAAATTATAAGTACTGATCTTGAATGTTAAAGCCGACCTATTCGATATTCGAGTTCTGTCTTTTCAGTTGAAAATGAGTCTTTGTGTTCGAAGCTAAATTCTTACAGGTATTTTTTGTGATTAAGATTGTGTTTCCACAAAGATGTTAACTTCCTCTCATGGACGTTTAACATTACATTCTCTGATTCTTACGCAATTTTATGAAATACGGTTGGGGTACTTATTTGAATTGAGTCTTTCAAAACGAAGTTCGTGAATTTGAGAAATCGGTACAAAATAGATTAGATTTGAATTTTAGATATTTTAAGAAGAAATCTTCCAACAAGATGCTGAATCTTTCTTTGTCTTCTGAGCAGCTTCAGATGATAAACAATGTCACATTTTCCAGATTAACTTTTGGATTTTCTACTTTACTTACCTAGGGTTTCCAGGTACTCATCGAACGTGAATGGCTGGATTTTGGTCACAAATTTGGAGACCGCTGTGGACACAGCCCGGAGAGAGATGTCAACGAAAGGAGTCCTGTGTTTCTACAATGGCTTGATTGTGTTCATCAAATTCTTAAGCAATTTCCAACTTCATTTCAGTTTAACGAGCATTTACTGGTACGTATGGTATCATGTACTTGCTTTTGCATGTTATCATTGTACATTTTGTCACCACGTTTACCTAAACCTCAGTCCATGTATTTATGTCAAGTCTCTAATTTATACCTATGACATGGAGGACGATAATTTATCCAATAAATATTGATCATTATTGCTGAGAGTGTGCCAAATATGTCTTGCCTGTTTGACAGTTCACAGATAATAAGTTACTTGAAATCTTTTCGAAATGTTTCTTTTTTATATCAAATCACATGCATATATCTCCGTCATTCTTTTAGCAAATGCTGTAGGTAAAAATAAGGTTTGTCCAAACGATGATTTACAAAGTCTTTCTAAAGGAAGAAAAGAGTTTTCATCATTGATATTAGTTTAGCCATTCAAATAATTGAGCAAAGAGGAAGGCTTACGAACAGAGATCTTTCATAATTTATATGCCATTTCAAAGGGCTGAATTTTTATTTTTACCTCCGTGTAATATGCTGTTCTGGAAGTTAATTTGATATAAGCAAGATATCTTGATATAATACGTAAGCGTCTCCTTTCATTTTGTTTAGGTGAAACTGGCAATGCATACATACAGTTGCTTGTATGGAACATTTTTATGTAACAACTTGAAAGAAAGACAGGATCTAAAGATCAAACAAAACACATCTCCAATTTGGGCGCTGTTTAAATCATCTAAAGCGGAATACAGGAATTCTCTTTATGTTCGCTATCAGCGGGTAGGTGTTAGTCATATAATGGACCTTTTAGCTATTTTTAAAAAGGGTCTGGATCGAGCGATATTTTTATGCATTTTATACGAAGTGTTCGATTGAGTGGCGTTATAGCTTCTATCATTGCTGTTCACATTCGAAAATTCTTCAAAATGTATAAAAAATATCGTTCGATTCAAACTCTTTTGTAAAATAGTTAAAACGTCTATTCAGGACCTTCTGTAATTCTTAGGACTTTAAATTTAGAAATTCTATGCTGATCAAGGACGCTTGCTTTGAATGTTCCTGATCAAAAGTTAGTCTAAGACGAGATCTACAGTGCTTGTCAGAAGCGTATGAAAACCTCAGTAAATAGACCTGCGTTTAATCGCTTCTCTACTTTTTTCCTATAACAGCAAAGGCTTTCTTTGTCAAATGGATCTAGAATCCAGTTGACACGAAGGAGCTCTTCAAAATTGGCATGACCATGTTATTGACGGTATAGTAGACTGTTACTGTTCTTAGAGGAGGAATGTCTGATAAGTTCATGGTGTCCATATGGATAACCTAACTACTGTAGAGAATTTTGTTGTTGATTATTTGACCAATAAATTGTGGAAAACATTCCAACACAACCGCTCTTAATTGACAATTGTGTCATGGTTTCCACTTTTAAACGTATGGCATATTTCATGTTTGTTTGTAACGGTTCTTATTTATTCATGTTTCTTCTTGTTTAGGTGTTATATCCAAACTACCAAGTTCGTTGTTTATCCGTCTGGGAACATGTTTTCATGCCAACAACCCCCAAATTCTCTGACGTATTCGAAAGTGAAGATCTTACAACAGGATTCAACGATTCTGGAAATTATAACGGAGAAACTAATGTCTGTGTCAACAATCTGGAAAACAACAAGGAGAGATTAAATGGCGCTAGCAATGCCAATGGTCATTGTTCTGGGGAAGGTGGTTCGGATGTTTTACATTGCAATGGACATTTGAAGAAAGGCTTGAATGTTCAAAATGGGACAAAGCAACCTCAGGTAGATGACATTTTGAAGAACAATGATAATGAGTGTACTGATAAGGTTGATGTTGCTGCTCAGAGGACTCATGAAGATAAGAAAGATTTGAATCAAAATAAGAACGTTTTAAACAAAGCAGACGATACTGTTAAGGATAAAGAAGTCAGAGATTTGGAAGGCAGTCAAAGTAGTCAAAATGAAGTAAACGAAAATGCTCCCAAGAAAGATGAAGTTACATATGGGGAAAAGACAAATGGGTCTACTGAAGAGAACGGAATTCAGATTAATGGAAACATAGACACTCAATGTGCGAATGAAACGGTTGGGAGTGGTTTACCGGAAGAAAATAGTCAAGAAAGTATGCAAGCGAGCACAACAAGTAGCACAAAAACAATAACATCAGATCATAATACTGAAATAGATTTAAATATTTTGAATTTGAAACCAGATGATAAAAATCAGAAGAGCGAAGAAAATTCAACGTCAGAGCCAACGACCCCTGTGAGTTCGAAATTCAAAGGCCATCGAAGGACACACAGTTCAGATGGATCACCCATCAAAGCTGTATTAAAAACAGCCTCGTATTCAGAAGGAATGAGCTCATCTGCATATTTTTCACAAGAGAGTTCAGATAAACAGTCAATCAATACTTCATGTAATCCGTTTGAAAATGTTAGATTGATTTACAGATTTTTATCATCCGATGGTTTGTTGAAATCTGAAGATTTAGTTCAGCAAAGATTGCAAGAAATAGATGCGGAACATCGAGCAGAATTGCGAAAAATGCAAAAGAGATTTGAAATTGAAAGACAAGCGAGGTTAGCAATCGCAGGACGAAAAGGAGATGATCATCTTAGTGGTTCATCAAGGAAGAATAGTGAAAACTGCGATGACATGGTGAGCAATTTTTCTCTTTAATTTGTTCCTTTTTGCGTCATTGCTTTAAATGTTGAAGACTGATATTTAGATTACCGAATTGATGATTTCATGGAAGCTGAAATATTGCCACGTAAACAGTAAAACAGTAAACAGTAAAACATTGCCATGTAAACAGTACTGGTCTTTCAAGCTTGTTCAGCTTTGGAGAATGGGACCAGACCATGGAAGTTCTTCGATAATTTCTCTATTGTAGATATTTTATTCCAATGGCCGGCCAGGAGTCCCCAGCTCAAGCTTAAGGATGATTGTGTCGTTTTACTGTCTGACATGTTAATTTATCAGTTATCAAAGCACAAAGTAGGAAATGGACAGTGTTGAGCAGTTAGAATAATGTGGTAAAGATATGGCTGAGTATTTTGACAAGTTGTACTGCCCTTAAATTAGAGAGCTCGTAAATTGATTTGAATGAATTCACAACCTTTGAATGACAAGAAATGTATAGCCGCTTCTAGCTCAGATAGATTGCAGTCTGCCTTAAAGATCAAAATTGTGACGTGTTTCTTCGTTTCTTAGTTGTCGCTGCCAGATTCAACAAATTGCGAAATCCGTTCTGTTTCAAGTATAAGTAATGACGAGAGTTGGGAGAATGTCCAATTTGAAGATGCTCAAGCGACAAGATGGGTGCCAGATCACGTGGTCAACGGTTGTGCAATATGTGATTCACAGTTCAATTTAGTTGTTAGGAAGCATCATTGTCGGTGAGTGAGTCTTTCATCAAAATGTTCTTTCTTTCGTGAGAGGAAGGAGATAACGCGGCTCCCTTTGTGGTTTATAGATTTCGTAGGCGTTCTTTCCGATCGTAGTCCACTTTGACTGATTTTGCGAATGAATTTGAATGTAAAGTTGATTTTTAATATTTTAGTAAAGAATTTTTTTCATATTTTTTGAAAATAAGATCTCTAGACGCAATTTTCAGTATCTGTACAATGTTAAAAAGCAACCGTTATGATTTCATTCCTTCAGGTATTCATTCAGTTTATTGTCTTCTTCACACAAATCTTCTGAAGAAAATGTGCTGGATAGATTTTGAATGAAACTACCACTTGTGTTATGTGCAAAAGTTTTCTTAATGTGGCTGTGTAATTTTGTCATGTTTATTTCGCCATGTTTAACCCCACCCCATCCCAACAAAGTTTTTTGCAAATGCTGTTTGCCCTTAAAGTATGGAAACTGTTGGGTATTGTTATATTTCACCTCAACTTGCAAAACAGAGGTAACGGGTCATTTTGTAAAACGATTCTTCAAGTAGATCTTTGAAAAGTTCTCTTTTGCCCACCCAACGTGCAAGCTATACTGTTGCAGCATTGTTTTTAACTCAGGTTTTTAACTCAGTGTCTTCTGTTTAGGAAATGTGGCCGTATCTTATGTGGTGCATGCGCAGATCGATATCTGCCTCTTCCTGATGAGCAGCTGTATGAACCAGTACGAGTCTGCGATGATTGTTTTGGAAAACATTATAATTCTTAATTTCACCTCAACTGATAATTAATGACTACATTTTTAAATTTTCAATCACCCGGATTCGAATAATTAATTGTACAAACACTAATTCTGATCTTCTCAGTTCAATAGCTGAAATCATGTCGTGTAATGTATTTCTAGTTTCAACTTCAAACAGCGATAATTCCTTTCTTTATTCAACCCCCAAAGAAATTCTATTATCAAAGTCATTGAACATTGTTCGTAGAATATCAGGCTTCAATGCCGATGTTTCTAGGTCACTTGGTAGGATCTAAACAAGGAGTAAACGTGTGTCCTTTGGTGGATAGGCCTTCATCTGAATTCTAGACAGATTGTCTTTCAAGAGGAGACTTCAAAGTGAGAAATAAAACTTTTTTAAAGCAGAATCTTTTTAGCGGTAGTTGGTCTGCTTTAACTTCGGCCTGCTTACGAGAACAAAAGTAATTAGGTTGACGGAGCTTATCGATGATGTCTCGTGTTCTCACAAACTAACGATCTTTTTGAGGAGAGGTGCTTAGGCTGCCATGTTAATAACAGCAAAAAAATTAGCTGCGATTAGAACTGTTCTCGGAATCGACTCGGTTTCTAACCCAGCCGATCGAGTGAAAAGTCGGACCGCATTGATGCCGAACATGAATAACTGCTGATAGCAAACCTTCGGGATGGTCTGCAGTCTTGCAAGGTCTGCAAATCATATTCAAGAAAACATGCAATCTCGCCATGCATATAATGGTGTAAGCATCCCTACTGACTTGATCACACCTTCATCTAAGAGAATGAATGTCATTGACTTTTGGAAATTTAATCACAAGTGTTCTCCTTTTAAAGGTCACGTGCTTGTACAATTATAATGGGTTTGTCTTTGTTAATTGTAGATAATATTTAAAATTGCCTTCTTCTGTTAGGTAAAATGAAGTTGTCACTAATTCTTTCTTTGTAGATGTCTCATTTTTATTGTCCCAAGTAATAGATCCTTTTCACCAAGGAATGTGACACTGTCGTATGCTCTCATTTTTACGTCTGATCTCTGCACTGCTTTATGGAAAATGTTTGTCGGCAAAGCAAATTCAACAATGTGTAGTTGCATAAAAGTAGCCATTGGCGGGTTATAATCGCTAGGGCTGGCTTGTTCAAGATTTAATGATGATTATATGATATATATATACCGGGTGTCCCAGAAAAAACGCAACAGATTTGATCCGGGCTAGCGACAAGAGTTTAGGTCAAATCAATTCCTAATAATTTTTGAAGTAATCCTCAATAGTTAACTTGAAAATAAATACCTTGTTTGTTGACATTGGTGCATCGAGAGTTGAAATATTAATCTTGAAAGTTCAAATTTGCCTCCACCTCCAAACCAGAGCTTTTAGGTTTTGGGTTATACTGCAAACGCGCTGTTTAGGGGGATCTCCTCGATCATAGACATAGCATAGTAGTTGTGAACAAGGACCAATGCTTTGGCACACATTTTAATAGAAATTTGAAAGCTGAGAATTGAAAAACATGTTAATGCATACAGTTACCAAGGAATAGCTTTCTTCAATCAAAATGCGCCTACAAAAATACTAATCCAAGAACGAGTGCGTGATCATTTTTAAGATCTTATCCCTGGACATTAGTTCCCTTGGGTGTATACGATTACTTGTTTCGTAATAATTCCAAGAAAGATGATACTAAATGCATTTCATTCAAGCAATGAAGATTGCACGAAATAATTTATTTTCACACCCAAGGGAACCATTCCGCTGATGGCTATCTTTTATTAGACAGAGGTAATTTGAACTTTTTGTAGAATGAAGAAAGATGTCTCTTCGGGACTAAATTAGTGAATCTGGTTGTCAAGTTAAGTTTGGATTTCTATTCAAATATGTTCCTAAGCACGAGTCTTCTTGCTCGTATTTCGCTATGATTCAGGAGATTCCCGAAACAGCGCGTTTGCAGTATAAGCCAAAACCTAAAAGCTCTGGTTTGGAGGTGGAGGCAAATTTGGACTTTCAAGATTAATATTTCTTCTCTTAATGCACCAATATCAACAAACAAGGTATTTATCTTCAAGTTAACTATCGAGGATTACTTCAAACATTATTAGGGATTTATTCGACCTAAATTCTTGTCGCTGGCTCGGATCAAATCTGTTGCGTTTTTTTTGGGACACCCGGTATATACATATATCTGGTTTTGACAGTCATCCGCAGCTCGATCCGTAGTACTCAGATTTAAAGGAATCTGCAAATCTTCAAAGTGAGTAATTTCTGCTTCTTTTTGTTTGAAAATAGCCCGAAAATAGAAAATATGGAGTACAATGTTTTTTAAAGACTGTGTTTGAAATCTTAATATATTTTCAACAATTATGGTAATAAATCGTAAATACAATCCAAAATGAGATATTTCCTAGCGCATGATGTAAAAAGTCCAGCGACAATTAGAAGCATTAGAGAAAAACAAGTTTGTTGATGTTTATCCTTCTATACTACGATGAACTGCTATACATATACATACACTATGCAAAAGTTTAAGATTATTTTCAGTTAGAGGATCTGCTTTAAATTGACGTGGAGGCAATAACCCGCAGCATCAGATCTATTGTCAGACAGGTTTATTTTTGGGTGCTAAATTTGCACTTATGCATTGAACATTGTGAAGAAGAAGTTTGCCAAGAGGCGTTGTTACGATAAGTGTTCAGAATATGTTCAGAAGCACAGTGTGCAGTTTGAAGAAATCATTCATGCAATTCATTTAGGACTGAAGCATGTCTGCATTACTACAGATCAGATGAACATAGCAACAGTGAAAAGGTATTTCAATTTTCCTTAGATGTTGATTTTTAGTATTTACATTACATTTGAACAAAGTTTTAATACGCCGCAGTGGATTGGCGATTATTTACAATACTGAGTTCTTCTTGGTCTCTTCTATCAGCAAGATTAGATACAATATTGCCAAGAAACTGTTTGAGAACTTCCTTTATCCCTTCTGGGTCTTCCTCCAAGTTTGTATGTGAAACTCTTATTCTGGAGAATGTCGACGCTAAAGGAAATCAGAATTCAGGTAAAAAATCAGGATTTAATAGAAAAGCATGAGCATGACATGAACTGTGCATGAACACCAAATGATGAACACATACACTATGTGTTGGATAAAAAATTAGCATACAGTTTACAATCTTATCATCTATCAGTTATCATCTTTTTCAAGTTTAAGTAGCAACTTCGTTTTGGCCAGTCTCGAACAAAATTATCTGAATTATCCAGCAAATGTGTTTTGTGATTCTGTGCAATATAAGTTCTTTACTTTTTCTTTACTACACTACTCCTCTATTCTTATTTAACAAGAAACTTACACAAATTAGCTCTAGCATTCTCTGCTTGCCCAGGTTTATGATGAACGAAAACGATGCATTGATTGTCTTTTAGTCCTTGTTGACGGACAAAATGAAGGTACCTAAAAAGTAAAAGATGGAATTATGAATAAACAAAGAGATTCATTTATCAACTGAGCCCTATGAATTGAAGTTGTTTGTTGACATATTTCAAGAAGAAGGTGGATTCTGTAGGAAGAAAGTGGAAAGGTAGATTATCACGATTTATAAATCATTGTATTGAAATATTTTGCAAAGAGAATTTTTACCAATTCTCTAAATCTTTTGCTTGATCACTGTCTTCTGGATTCAATGCAAAGATGATGCCATTTGTGTCCTTTTGGATTGCAGGCCAACAATTCTCAAATCTAAATGAAGAAGAATTTTTTATATCAACTAAGAAGAAAAATTGATAACTCAGGCTGATACTTTGCTCACATATTCTTGTGGCATCTTATTTTTTATAAGACTTAAATTTCAAAGCCTTGCAAAATTTTTTAGGAAATTTGGAACCTAAAAAAAGTAATCTATTTATAGTCAGGGCATTTTTGTATGATTATAGTTACCAGTAAAAAGCCTAGTACTATAATTAACAAGGTAGAAAGGAATAAAACTGACGATACCATTTGTAACCATACAACTATTGTTATGAATTTTGACTTGCCTGTGGTTTCCACTGCAATCCCATAATTCTACTTCAACATTAGCAGATCTTCCATCATGTGTTTGCACAGATTCAACTTCAAATTCTAAAATTCTGAAAAAGAAATCAACTTCTTTTAGCAGCAAATTCACAACCTGCTCTGAAAAATATATATATAGTTTCATTATACTAGTTATAAAATTATTTCATTTGATTAGATTTTAAAAATTTTAGTTGTAAGAAGAATGTTCCAGCTTAGCTTACCTTACCCCTTCTGTTGGGTAATACTCTCCACTTGACATTTCAGTAGCATCTGCCAAGAAGTTTGATAAAACAGTCTTGCCAACCTGAATTAGGGGAAAGTAGGAAAATAATTGCATGTGCATGGGCATGGCTAGGTACTTTACTTACATACTTAACAAAAAACAATTGTTTGGTCTTTTGTTTGCTAATCTGCTGAAAAAATGGAGCTACTTTGTATATTTCAAATTTCAACGAAGATTCAATAGAATTTCTTTCGATCTGCTTAGTTTAATCGTTTAATGTTCTTGGTAAGTTTTTTTAGTTGTGACGTCGGTCGTGGCCTGCCTGCCGTATATTTCAAGAAGAAGGAACTTTCATTTTATCTTTTCTGTGTGCTTCTTTTCATTCCATTTTTTTAAGCAAATCATTACCATCATATTAAAGCGATAAATATTTACCTCGCAAGGTCCAATCACCAAAACTTTTGCTTTAAACATGCCGAGAAACGCGTCTACTGCTTCGCCTTTCTTCTTGTTGTTTGGGCCTAAATCGAAATTTACAAAAGAGGACCTGTTACTCAAGACGAGGCTTGATTACGTAACTTAGCAACAAACACCCTCGGCAGCGTCCCTCCTTCCTAATGGACTTGCAAATGCTTTAGGTCAAAGTAACTTTTGCCAAAAAAATTCTTTGTACATGTTGATTTCATAGAATGAGCGAAGGACTTGGACCTCCTTCCGACTAATTCACTCTGTTTCATGACAGTTATTGCTTGAATGGAATTAATTTCGAGAATGAATATAGTGCACACATTGAAATTTGCCAATCAGAGAGCCCACTAAAGTTTTCGTAGGCTTTCGATAATTTTCAAACAATGCAGCTTTGTTATGAATCAACTGATTCACTGTTGCTTCCAGCCACCCGCTTAGTCCGTCTATTCCAAACCCGAGAGTATTAGATTAGAATGAACCTATAAGATAATGCTTCTTAGAAACTTTCAGTTTGTGCATAATACGTACTTCGATAAAGTTGTGATCTACTGAAAACTCATATGTAAAGTCTCCAACAATCTGCACATCTAGAAGCAAAATGTATTGCTATGAAGTGTACTTTTTTGTAGTTAACATCCTTTTTGCAATCTATGTTTTACAGTTTGTGCCAAATTAAATAAGTTTACCATATCTTACAAAACATTCTAACACTATTGGAAGACCAGTATCAAATATGAATTCTTACAACTTACGCTGCTTCTTTTTCGACATGGCTTTTTTGGCTTTCTCCTTTTTACGAATAGACCTGTCGCTCTTGTTTTGCTCTTACTGACGAAACAAACCACTGGCTATGAAACATAACATCACACAATTATCAAGAATGATATTCATGCATTATTAAAAGAAGTAGATATCATTTATTTGAATTGCTTTGCGCTGGTTATTGCATGGTTATTGATAAGAGTGCTTGTCAATAGAATGAGTATTGATAAGAGAAAGAGTGCTTGTCGAAGAGTGTCAAACTTATGAATCATTCATGAGATTTTAATCTACTGTGAGTCGAATGTGCTAGCTTCATTTCGAAACATTTCAAAGTTGCTCTTCCCTGAAAATGAGCGTATTTATGCTGAAGAATTTGTAATTGGTTTTCATAGGTTACAAAAATTACAAGGAAACTGCACCATCATTTCTGCTCGTCTTCAAAGAACAACTATGTCGTTAAAACACAATAGGCTATATTCAGATTGTCAAGGGTGGGCAAGTTGCAGTGAGGGCAGTGGTCCTATGTATGTCCACATAACCGGTTTATTTCTCCCATACTATGTTAATGCCTGTCCCTAAAATCAGGTTTATTTTGAACTCTTTTCAACAATATCATTTTGCAGCTAACTTGGACTGTTCATGGTCTTCAATGTTGGTCAATATTTGTCCTCAAAATTTGGTTCTATCTGGGTATTATAAAAATGTATGTCCCCAAAACCAGTCTTTTTAAGAGCGCAATTTGTAATGGTAAGCTGAAAACTGGGTTGGTGAAATCGTTTTTCCAAGACATACNAGAGTGCTTGTCAATAGAATGAGTATTGATAAGAGAAAGAGTGCTTGTCGAAGAGTGTCAAACTTATGAATCATTCATGAGATTTTAATCTACTGTGAGTCGAATGTGCTAGCTTCATTTCGAAACATTTCAAAGTTGCTCTTCCCTGAAAATGAGCGTATTTATGCTGAAGAATTTGTAATTGGTTTTCATAGGTTACAAAAATTACAAGGAAACTGCACCATCATTTCTGCTCGTCTTCAAAGAACAACTATGTCGTTAAAACACAATAGGCTATATTCAGATTGTCAAGGGTGGGCAAGTTGCAGTGAGGGCAGTGGTCCTATGTATGTCCACATAACCGGTTTATTTCTCCCATACTATGTTAATGCCTGTCCCTAAAATCAGGTTTATTTTGAACTCTTTTCAACAATATCATTTTGCAGCTAACTTGGACTGTTCATGGTCTTCAATGTTGGTCAATATTTGTCCTCAAAATTTGGTTCTATCTGGGTATTATAAAAATGTATGTCCCCAAAACCAGTCTTTTTAAGAGCGCAATTTGTAATGGTAAGCTGAAAACTGGGTTGGTGAAATCGTTTTTCCAAGACATACATAGGACCACCAAAAACACAGCACATGCCCACCCTTGGATTGTCCCAAAGAAAGCTTGAATTCTAGGTGGGTCTAGGTGATCTAAGTTAAATGCACGTTTGTTTGCAAATACACCAGAAATGGATCGCACATGCAAAAATATTGAAGACATTTTTAAGAAGGTATAGGATTATAGGATAAAGTTGAAGAGAAAGATATGAGCAATTAAAGCGTCCAGAGCAGGATTTGAACTCATGACCGAGGTTTCTTTATTCAAACATTTCGCCGGAACAGAAATTTATCTCTCACAAGCCTGTGCAAAACATTTGAACACGGTCAAGAGGTCCGGGCTCTAGGCAGGGTTCTGTTGGTATCAGAACTCGAAAGGGAACTTTCTTGAAGAAGTACTTCGTGTAACATCAGATCGGAAGAAAAGTGTCATGGCGGCGGGCCTAAGCTTGATTTGCACTCAATTGCTTCTTGAATATGGTACAGAATAAACGTCAGCCCTCAAACTGAGATCAAGAAATCAATTACAGTGATACAAAATGACCCCATCTTGTTTATCATGCTGCTCTGTACGCAGAATATCATGTTTAGGCCCAGCAGCAGCAAGGTCAAGAAGAGCTGGAGGACAGTACAGAGAATCATCATCCACATTGCAGTATTTGCCCTGGTCTCAAAATGGGGGTAGTAAGTATAGCAATGCATATATTTATCCAAGTAAAGGGTGCAAGTAACAGATAGGCTCCAGGCTCAAGAAAATGCCTAAACCAGTTTGGGGGAATTTGACCAAAAGTTTATTGCATGCAGACCAATGCATGGCCATGTATGCAGAAATCAATTATTGCATGTCTCACTTGTGCATTGGCTTTGAAGAAAGATTTGCCACAGGTTTCAGGAGCTTTAATTTTTGCTACAAAGCTTCAGAAAAGTAAATTTTCAACAATCTGAGACCCCGTTTACACAAGAGAAAATTGGATCGATCCAGAACGGAATCGATCCTAAACTTTTGCAGGTGTTTACAAAGGATCGATCCCAAATTATTTTGCATTTGCACGGGATCGATCCAGGCACTTATCACTGATTCCCAGCTCCTATCAAGACTTGCGCATGCGTTGCTAGGGTGACCGAAAGATGCCATTCTGAAAACGCCTCAGTTTCCTTTTTCGGCTTGCTTTGTCTCGCATCCGTACCAGTTTGGGATCAATCCCGTTCTGGATCGATCCAGTTTTCTTTTGTGTAAACGGGGTCTGAAGCTGCTTCCAAGACCAAGGGAAGGGCCCTGGTTATTCTTCATGTAGTCATACAAAAACTCTTCATGAGTGATAAGATAGTGTTTTTTAAATCATATCCTTTTTTCATTTCCAGGCAAATCAAAAGACGATGCTGTTCATCATAAACTTGTTGGAATGATACTGTTGAGACAGGTTTTAAAAAATTATGCAAGGTACTTATTCTTTCAAATCCCCTCTGATGTCACTTATCCTTTGAGACAAAAAGTTATTGGTATAAACAATTAAACCTTAAAATTTCTCACAAAATTGAGTCCAGTTAATCAATGCGGTGACACATGAAAATAATCCCTTTACAGTATCATGTTGTTTTATGTTCACCCTAACTTTCCAATCAGGGAATATTTAGACTTGCCTAAGTCTGATTTTTTGCTGCTGATAATATCCTGATTCTCAAAACAGGACAATGAATTGATGAAAAAGGACAAGTTTTCTAATACTATTTTCATCATCAAAGACAAATATTTCTTTTTTCTAGGGAAGAATTTAACTTAATTGATTTCTTCAATGGAGTCAAGGTAAACTGCTAAGTTTTTTAATACCTTAAAGTTTTCTTGTAAGACTTTGTCTGCTTGAGAAATTTCTTAGTTTTCTTACTCATCTTTCCACCATCTTTTTACAAACCTCAGAAACTATTTTGCTGTAATTCAAAATTTGATGGAAAATTCAGTTTCTCAATAATACTTCAAGAAGTATCTTAAATTTGTTTTCAATGAAACTTGTTTTGTTTTATGTTTCCTTTTTCATTAGCTTGCAGTTCAAAACCTTTGTACTTCAGTTCAATCGCAAGACAAAGACGGTCAGATGGCTAACATGCTAGGTAAGAGGACACAATTTTCAAATGCTCTTCTGGATGCAACTGCGCGTTGATTGGTGTTGAAACTAGAATTAAAAACTTGAAAATGAGAAAGGTTTAATTTAATCTTTATTTTTTTATCTTCTTATTGCAAAACAAAGATCAATATTTGAATATAATTATAAAATACTTAAACGTAGGTTGGCTGCTATTCTTTTAATTCATCACACTCAAATTATTCTGAGCCACACCCATTTTGGTTCAAGGAACAGAACTTTGACTCAAACAATTACAGAATTCATTAATGTTAATTTTATGTGAATCCTTCATGAAATTTCTTGATTGTAGGGCCAGATCTTCATAGCAAATTTCGAACAGCATTTAATGAGATGAAAATCAACAAGGAAAGAATTGTCGTAGTAAGTTGTTATTTTCTTATTAATCATTGGAATGGCTTCAAAAAACTTCAGTTTGAAATGTTTGTGAGGGCGCAGCAAGTAAACATGAAGATTGTTATGGAACTCATAAGAAACTCATAAGAAACTCTGAGTAGTGAAAATCTGATAATTTTAAGAAAATTTCAGTTCTGGCTCAAATTCTTAGTTTCTTTATAAGAAAAAATACTTGTAATAACATAGAACATAGGTGCAAGAAAGTAGCAATAACAACAATAGCAGCAAATTAGCAGTAACATTAAAAGGATGTTAGCTGTGGAGTATCCATTTCAGTTCCAATTCCAAGTCCGTGGAATGCTGCTTCTAGGTATTTTCCTAATGCTCTTGTATTTTCTACATTGTCATCAGCAAACACTTGTTTAAAGAGTTCATTTCTATCAATTTCGATACTCAGTTCTTTCGTTTAAAAGTTTCATACTGTATTAAAACAGTGTCTAAGTAAAAGCTGTCAGTTCTTGCCTATAAAGTCAAAGTCAGATCTATAGACCCATTTTTACGTTTTGTGCAACTCTTCGTTATTTAATTATATTTCCTTTTTTTGTAGGAAGTAGAAAGCATAAAAAATTTGAAAGTTGCAGGAATTCGTACTGTGTGTGGAAATGCGGAGCCTAATGACCAATACGTCATTAATTTCCTTGGCCAAAAAATAATCACAAGTAAACGAGATATGTTTGAATTGGAGAAGCGAGCTGATTCGTCAGGTACGCGAAAGATACCGATCTTCCTTGAAGTATTTTAGAAAAATTTGGATGTTTCAAAAGCCCGCCAATCTTCGTACTGCAATAACTGGAGAATAACAATTAATGCAGGATTTACGCTAGATAACCTTCCCATCTGGTGCTTACATACTATGCAAGAACGCCAAATCTTTTTTAGAGATAGTTTGTTGCTAATAATTTCCAAGTTAAACAGAGCTCCAATTTTACTAATTTTTTTGTCAAATGTTTTGACCTGACGACAGACATAACGACAGTGAACTCATCATGACTCTGCGATTAACATCCGACGGAAAAGAACCGAGAATATATAACATCAATATACGTCCTTATCAAGAGCCTACTTTATGTTTTAGAATGATTTCAGAATAACAGATTCGATGTTTAATTTCTTTGTAGGTTATTCTGCATTGTTTCAATATGGAAAGAAGTTAGGGATAAGTGCAGCAGAAAAAGAATTAAGATTTCAAATTGACATTAAATTTTCTACCCGCGAAAGGTAAGTTTAACTACTTTATAGAATACCTTTACTATTAACCTGTTAGAATGTCAAACATAGTTAACAACAGTGAAATATTTGTACAAGGTAAGCTGCTCGGGAAACAAGAAATTTCTTTGTGGAAATCTGTCAAATTTTTGAACATGCACAATATAGTGATAGAAGCTCTAACGCCGCTCAATCCAACTTTTCGAATAAAAATGTATAAAAATATCGCTCGACCCAGGTTCTTTTGTAGAATAGCTAAAGGTCTATTGTGGACACTAGTGTTGAACTGCCGGCAAAAAGGAATAGAATAGAAAAGGGACTATCGACTCTCAATCTTTCACCGTAGGTTTTACATAGAACGAAAACGAGAGGATGGTTGGCTGATGATTGTTGGAGGTCTGGATCTAGTTTCAGGAGCACATAAACTGAGGTTTGAATCGACTTTACAAGATCCTACTGAAAATTATCCTTTAGCTTGGAAAATCGCAGATATCGACTTTGAGGATCGTAATGATAATGATAATAATGATGATGATGATGATGTTAGTACGTAGATCGTAAAATTTCTAATGCGTTTATTGGTGTGCAAGAGCGTGATCTCATTTTTCTTGTATTTTACTCACGAATAAACTTTAAGCTTGATAGCTCTCCTTTTTCCTGTCCGTAAATTAATCATTTGTTAATGCCACGATTGATAAATGTATAACCCAGTTTGCTTAGAGTTTTTCTCAAATCCCGATTAATCACAGGCAATTACATCATACATCGTTGCGATCGGCGAATCCACTGACGTATAAGACTTCTTCAGGGCTCTCATATGCCTCTTCGTTGCATTCCAAAAACTCATGCAAAACTGATGACACTATTCATACATTTTATCATTTTCATTGCTCTCATTTCATGTACTGTTATTCATATTTATCTTTACAATCTTCTATTGCTCTCGTTCGTCATCAAATTCGAGATAAAAGTGGATTTTACCACGACATCTTCTTTCTGTGTTCATTCCTCTGTTCCTGATTCCTCGTCATTTCTTAGACAAACATAATCACGATCGACTGCGATCCCTATAAACCATACTTCATTTTGACTGCTTCTTCCCCATCCATTGCTGTTATAGGTGACTCTGTAATAAACATCCTCCTGAAATTTTTCATCATTTTCAATCAAGGAATTTTGCGTCTTGCTGAATGCCTCATTCCAATCTTCTTCTTTTGTCGAGCCTTTGAATATCCCTGCATAAACTATTCTAGATCGTTGTTGCTCAAGAAAAAGTTCTTTGCTTTTGGGGGCAGGGGGTTCATCTTTGTATTCGTCAGGCAGTGCTAATGACACCGTTATTTCACGTGCTTCCAGTGAATTATGTAAACACTTGCAGATTAGAGCACAAGAATTACCCATGTATATTTCCTTCGAATTTTCCCGCTGTAAATATTCTTGTAACATTTTTGAAGATTCTTTTACGATATTCGCGATGCTTCTGTTATTTTTCAGTTCTACTAATCTTGATATCCAAAACCCCCTTTCATATCTCCGAATGTCATACAGTTTGTTGTAATCGAGCAGCACAAAACAAGGACCATCTCTACCCTTATAAACTTTTGGCAATTTCTTTGGAATCTTTTTCGTTTCTTCCGTCAAACCTTCATCAGAAAAAAATGAAGCAATGACTCCCATGATGAGATTCTGTCTTCTCTGGTATTTTATTCGACTATTTTGAAGTATTGGCTTTGATATCATTATCATTTTAAGATGATTTGATCATTTTCTATGGAATAGCATCTTTTTAAACCATATAAACTGTTTGTGGTAGAGACATGGTCATATCGAAATGCTTATTCATCGTTAACATTGAAAATAGAAAGCTTGATTTAGGTGAAATAATTTAGCCACCATTTTCGATTCTAAAGAACTCTTGCATTGCTCTCGAGGTCATTCTTAGCTGGATGCAATCAAATCTTATTGACATATTTCAACCGTCTCTCCATCAAATTCATTTATTTCTTTGATGATGTAACCACAGAATATCTCAAGTCATCTGACTGTCAACAAAGGCGTAAACACGATGGTGTAGAATCACACCAGATGGTTTAGTGAGAAAATTAATTAAAATAATGTATTTTAAGAATAAAAAAACCTTCTTGAATTGATTTGATTTGATTTCTAAATAATATAGTGCAGTAACTATTTATCCATTAGTTGTGGAAAACGTTTTAATGTAAAATTTGAAATATTCATCAATCATAAGCCGTCATAAGCTCCCTTCTCTCATTACATATAGGAGAAGTGTTCTAAACATACCTTGCGTTCCTTTGGCAATCAAAATCAATCAAGANCACCAGATGGTTTAGTGAGAAAATTAATTAAAATAATGTATTTTAAGAATGAAAAAACCTTCTTGAATTGATTTGATTTCTAAATAATATAGTGCAGTAACTATTTATCCATTAGTTGTGGAAAACGTTTTAATGTAAAATTTGAAATATTAATCAATCATAAGCCGTCATAAGCTCCCTTCTCTCATTACATATACGAGAAAGCTTAACAGGGCCCTTGTTGATAGCAGTACTGTCTTGTACTGATAAGGTTTTACCCTGTATAAACATGTATATTATTATTATTATAGAAGTGCTCCAAACATACCTTGCGTTCCTTTGGCAATCAAATCAATCAAGATTTAATTCAAATTCAGCCAGCCGAATCTAAGGGACCGTTCATCATTTACAGAGGGGTTGGTACGGAAGAGAAACGTTTTCTGGCCCAAAAAATCTTCTTACCCAACTCAAGACTCAACAGGTGATGGAAAAACATCGATCAACACCTTTTTATGTCAGAAAATTCCTTTGCTCAACACATTTCTCTTCGGTACCAACTCCTCTCTAAATAATGAACGGTCCCTAAATGCTTTGAACTGTAACAATGTTAACATCTTAAACAATACAATCTTGATCATTTTGATTCTAAAGGAACGCAAGGATAGTCAACTTTGTCACACAGTTCAATCTAACGTCTTCTGCGATGAACACGGATGAACTCTTGAAAATATCCTTAGATGCTGACACAAGTCGCTGCGAAATCTGTTTTGTGTCTTATTTGTGCTTTTTTATTTGTCTTTTTTATTTGTCCAAAATGGTTAGCAAATGGTTTCTGTTATTCAACAGGAACTTTTATCAGCAATTCAGCACCTTTTTTCAGCTCAGTTTTGGTTTGGCCGATAAGACAGTAAATAAATGAAATTTTAAGATTCGAATGTATTCTCAACAATTATTACATTCTCAACTTCATTGCTACGATCGTCATAATCTAACGCGATCTTTCCTTTATTGTCCCTAATGTCTTTAAGTTCCTTTGCAAAACTTAACAAAATACGAGTCACTGATTCCCACTTCATTAAACTTGACTTATGAAGGGCAGTTTGGCCATCCGCATTCTTCATAAAAGGGTCAGCACCTTTTCTAAGCAACAATAAAACAATGGATTCATGCCCCTGATGTGCAGCTCGATGCAAAGGGGTATCTTTTCCTGAATTGGTACACAGATTTGGGTCGGCATTCTTCGTTAATAGTAATTTGACCATGTCAATATGTCCTGCTCTGCAAGCATAATGCAAAGCTGTGTACCCTGAATTGTCTCTTGCGTTCACTGATACCCCTTTCTCTAACAAGGTCTTTACACGTTCAAGATTATCATCGATGGCTGCTTGCCATATTCCACGTTCGAATTCCAATTCATCTATTGTTTGAGTTACCGAAGATACTGTAGCGGTGCAGCAGTGGCCACAAGATTCATGGTCACCCATAACGTAGTTGACACCAGCGAGTTTCTTCCCCGATGAGCTTCAAATTTGAAAGTTCACATCAGAAAGTTTTGCCCCTGAATTTTCTGTGATCAGTGAATCGTTTGTTGTTTTTGTAATGCCCCATATTGATGCTGCCTCTTCCTGGATCATAGCCTTGTTTTGATGCAGCAATGGCGGACGACAAAGTGTATGATGTTTGTGTTATTGGGGCAGGAATTATTGGCAGTTCAGCTGCTTACAATGCCCTGAAATATACAAAAAATGTTTTATTATGTGATCAGGTATGTATTTTTGGTATTTTTGAAATTTTCTTTAAAATCTAGCTAGCTGATCATTGCTTAGCTGATCATTAGCAAATGTTTCCAAACCTTGACTTTGAGGCGGCCTTGCTGGCTCTTGCTCTTCGATGTCGGTCTTCCGTCATATCCACAACAAAAAGCAAACAATATATAATATGAAGGAATATAGATTTGATAAATAAAATCGAAACTATAATGCTACCTCTTTTCTTTGCACCTTTGATAACTTAAAAAGCACAGCTTTTCCAACAAAGTTTTCAACAAGTGAAGTCATTTTTAATTACAAAAATGTTTCAAATATTCCAGAAGGTATTCTGCTGCAAACAAGCCATTTAAAAAGGTAAAATTCAAACATTATTAATTTTTGTCAATTTTTTTAAGTTTCCTCTAGGTCATTCAAGAGGGAGCTCACATGGCCACAGCAGAATCATACGAACATCATACATACAAAAACATTATGCAGAAATGATGCCAGAAGCATTCAGAGTTTGGAGAGAGATTGAACAAACTGCTGACACAGAATTATTGGTGTAAGTTTTCTATGCTGTTTTGCCTGTACCATTTGCTACCAAGGCCTTTCCTAGTTTGGAGAAATGATTTTGGTGAAGAAAAGAAATGAGTTTGGAGAATATTCAAGCAATGCATTATTCTCTTCTTTACGACTTTGTCTTATTAGAATGGAAAATTCTCAGCATTGAAAATTTTGTCAAATGAAGGTGGAGAATAACCAAGGTATCTTATTATTTACTGGATATTGAAGTTGTCCTCTGACTCGTAAAATTTAATTTTTCCATCTGATCAGGCAGATTCAAATAAAATTTTCTGGTATCAAATTTTTTGCTTGTAATTTGATTTTATAGGATTCTTAATGTGGTCATGTTGCTACAGTAGGTCCTTCCTTTGAAAGGGAAGAAACCCCAGCCCTGAATTTTTACGAAACTGATATATAATTGGAAATAATAAGAGTTTTAATGGGAAAATTAGGCTTAAGTCAAATGTTTAATTTCTTAAAGATAGAACTTTAATGTAATATTTAGTTGGAGAGCTCTTTGAAAATCAGCCACTTGGTTGAAAGGTAACCTTAAAAATGGACATGTGAAATATTTCTTCTTTGTTGGCAGAGAAACAGGGCTATTGTCATTGGAAGATGAACCTCACACCAATGTAAAGAAAGTAAAAGATCATTTGAATAAACTGAATTCTGAGTTTGAATATTTAGATGCTGAGATGCTCATGAAAAAGTTTCCAATGTTGTCCTATCCTGATTCTTATAATGCAATTTTTGAGCCAAGTGGAGGAATTTTGAAAGCAGACAAATGCTGTGCTGCATTTCAGGTAATATTTCCATCTTGGAAGGACTCTTCAAAAGACCCTCTCAAAACTTTCGAAGTTATCATAATTTGAACCAAGTGACATGCAAGAAGAATGTAAACAAACAAAAATCAGCAAGTGAAGTTAAATCAATAATGAAATACTGATCATCAATAATTACCATGAGTCTTCAACTTCTCTTTCTGCAGCAAAGTTTATCAGTTTGAAATTGATTGGCTCCAGAATTCTTTAGAGGAAATGTCTCTACAGATATCTTAATTGGGGAATTATCCATGGAGGGGCTATTTGGCTAGGGAAGTGACGGGGGTGTGTGGAAAACCCTTTTACACCCTAACCCTGTCCCATAAAAAATTGTGGCAAAGGTATAACCTGTCCCATGAAACTTTGCCGAAAGTTTATATGATCAATTATCCTTTTTGTTTATGACACCCTGTCACATAATTTCCATTTCTTAATGACCCTGTGTCCCATAATTTTTATCGGTAAAAGAATTCCTGTTGAGCTGCATATCCCATCATGTCAAGTATAGGAGTACCCCCTCCAGGGGAATTATCTTTTTATGACAACTTAAAGGAGCCATCATTCAGTAAAGGACCTAAGTATGTTAGCTGTTTACTTGTCTGAGAATTCTTTGCAATTTCTTAAAATTATTGTAATTCAAAAATTCTTGCAGTCTTCCATACCTCTCAAGCATTCTTATCTGCATTTGGAGAATTCTTAACAATCCATGAGGTTCTTTGATCTTAATATACACTAGGCCTGTAGCCTGTACTGCTATCTTCAGTTTGCAACTTTTTTTATGCCTTATTTGAAAAATGTTATGAAAGAAGAACTTTTGCTGTATTTTAGTTCTTCAATGCTTCTAATCATGGCATATTGCTTTCTGCAAGTAATTAACTGACACATTCGTATTTTAGAATCTCTTCAAGAGTAATGGTGGATCTGTGAAAGAATGCTGCAAAGTAAAAGAAATAATTCCTGGAGATGTTGTTACCATAGAAACCAATGATTCAATCATCAAAACAAAGACTGTTATTCTCACAGCTGGTAAGGCTTTTTGGGAAAAGGGATCTTGTTTGTTAGCTATTTTAAAAAGACAACGATAGACAATAACGCTAAAGATGGCGGCTCCAAAAACTCTGTTGTGTTTTGCTGCAAAGCATGCTGGTAAAAAGCTCCCCGACGACCATCTAACGACATAAGAATTTCAGTCTGCCGTCGTTTTGACTAGTTAGCTTGAATTCGAATCGAGGTTTGAAGCAAGTGGTCCAATCTGGTGAATCGTCGATATTCGAATTCTAAACAATTGACATCGAATTTGATTTTCTATTACTTGCCTTGCCAGAAAGAATCAATCATTTGAATCTCCTTCTCTGCTTGGTAAAAAGGTCTGTGTACAACGTTTTTAAAATATGAGAACTGGCACAAAAAATTTGAATGTTCTTGAATTAACCAGTCTTTCATATCGTCATTCAATATCTTTGACACAATTAAAATTCCTTTCATTTCTCAATATTTTTTTGTATTTCCTTACCTTTTTGCTTCCCAGGACCTTGGACAAATGACATCCTTAGTACACTTGGATTAAGGCTTCCACTAACAGTAAGTTTTTCATGAGTTCGGTTTTATTGCATAATGCAAAGATATCAAGACTGGCTTATCGTTCTATCGAATGTTTCTATTCAGATTCGAATGTCTGTTTCCATGTAGGTGAAGGATTCATATGATTCATTGTGAAATCTCATCTTGTTGCTAAAGGTTTCAATTTGATTGTAGATCGATGTTTGTTTTAATGGTTTGTTTGTTCAATTTGATTCCAGCTAGCGCCACATCACGTTCTATATCATCCGAAGGTAGTTTTACTTTGAGAAGCAAAGCTTATCGAAGCAGTGTCCTAGTCCTGCTTGTCGGTGTAACGACACCTCCTGATTCCTCTAGCCTGGAATTAAAGAGAGCGTGCGACTCTCCTCGCCCTATGTAGCAGGTTTGTCAGGTCAGAGACTCGAACCACGAACCTTCGGATTCGCAGGCCAATGTGCTACCAAAATATGTCTTTCAGTCTTTGTGAGCTTTTTCCCAAGCAAATGATCACTGTGTATAATTTGAGGATTCAATAATCAAANTTCGCAGGCCAATGTGCTACCAAAATATGTCTTTCAGTCTTTGTGAGCTTTTTCCCAAGCAAATGATCACTGTGTATAATTTGAGGATTCAATAATCAAATCGTTCTTGTCTTTGCAAGTCAGCTTCTATTGCTTGTTTCCTGAGAAATATCATCATTGTCATATTAATATGAATTTTATTGTCCTTGCATTTCTTGACCTTCTTGATCTTCGTTTCTTTGTTCAGAAGTTGAACAAACCCAGTACCCAGTACCTTTTATCGAGGGTCCTGAAGGGGTGTCCTTAATCTCATTTTCCCAGCAAACTTTGCGGAAATCCCAGTTACGTTTTCGTAGATATACGGTCGGTGATCAAATCCCATTCTATTGTTTTTGCCATTTGTATCCCCATTTCCAATTAATAAAATCACAGTCCTAGCACTAAAATCTCATTCCGAGTGTCATCTTCGGCAAATCCCAGATCCCGTTTTACCCTTTCAGGATCGTCTTTATCGTACTCCTTCTCCACCAGTCGTAATCTGTTGCCACTTCGATTTCATCATAGATCATGAAGATTAACGTTTGCTATTGGAAAGCTGATGATTCCCATTATTCTGCTGCCAGCGGATTTCCATGTTTTATCGAATATACGTTTAAAGATGGGAGACACTGGCATGTGTATGGCTTACCTAATTTGGAATATCCTGGACTAATAAAGGTAGACCTACACTTCCTTGATCAATGATCTTTAATCTTATCAAATAAAGGGAAAACCTGTAAAATATGGATACTCCAGTGATGTTGAAAGTCAAACGGGTTTAATTTAATGTAAACAAAGTCAATTTTATTAAAACATCGTTCACACCTAGCTGATCCAGGTAAACTATTGAAATTCAAATTGATTTTTGGCGTGAATGGGTTTAAAAAAAGGTTATTTTATGTATGAACTATTCACAAAGAAGTTTTAGAATAAATGTGAATAAAGCCAGCTTTACCAAAGGAGCATTTTAAAATTCAGTTTTACCTTTTGACATTTTGAACACGGTATTAAAAGTCAATTCATTCAGGAGACTTGCTTCAAGTCTATTTCGTTACTCAGTCGATGTTTTTTCCTTTTTTGACCAAGTTAAGAAAATAGACTTGGAGCAAGTTTATTCATGCAGTCAAGGAAACTATTGCTGCAGGGTACCTATAAGTTTTCTGATGCAGTATATTTATTTTGTTTATAGTCGTGTGCGCATTATGGCAAAGATGTGCATCCTGATGGACGTGATGAAGACAACGAAGGAAAGGAAGTTGAAATGGTTGCTGATTATTTAAGCAAAAAATTTAAAGGTGTTGCCAAAAAACCAAGCATTGTTGAAAAGTGCTATTATACGGTGAGATTTAGTTTTCGAAGCATTAATATATTTAACTAAATCTAGTTTCAAGCTTCATGAATGTTATCTTTGGGTATGGTGGCCATGTTCTCTTTGGGTATGGTGGCCATGTTATCTTTGGGTATGGTGGCCATGTTATCTTTGGGTATGGTGGCCATGTTATCTTTGGGTATGGTGGCCATCCATCTGGGATTTCTTTTTCATTTATGCAATGCTTTTGTATGGTTCTATGGCACTTTATTGGCAGCCATCATTGTATAATTCATTTATTCATCCAGATTGCATGAAGTCACAGCACCGTTGAAAACACGACACTAGGAAATTTGCAAAAGGTTGCATAAAGTCGCTCTTATNAAGTTTATTCATGCAGTCAAGGAAACTATTGCTGCAGGGTACCTATAAGTTTTCTGATGCAGTATATTTATTTCTTTTATAGTCGTGTGCGCATTATGGCAAAGATGTGCATCCTGATGGACGTGATGAAGACAACGAAGGAAAGGAAGTTGAAATGGTTGCTGATTATTTAAGCAAAAAATTTAAAGGTGTTGCCAAAAAACCAAGCATTGTTGAAAAGTGCTATTATACGGTGAGATATAGTTTTCGAAGCATTGATAAATTTTAGCTAAAATGAGTTTCAAGCTTCATGAAGTGAATGTTATCTTTGGGTATGGTGGCCATGTTATCTTTGTGTATGGTGGCCATGTTCTCTTTGGGTATGGTGGCCATGTTATCTTTGGGTATGGTGGCCATGTTCTCTTTGGGTATGGTGGCCATGTTATCTTTGGGTATGGTGGCCATCCATCTAGGATTTCTTTTTCATTTATGCAATGCTTTCGTATGGTTCTATGGCACTTTAATGGCAGCCATCATTGTATGATTCATTTATTCGTCCAGATGGCATGGAGTCACAGCACCGTTGAAAACACGACACTAGGAAATTTGCAAAAGGTTGCATAAAATCGCTCTTACATTCTCCATCGCGATAGTGTGTAGGGAAAGGATAGGTAGCAACACGAAAATGCTGCTCACGAAAGCAACAGAAATTTATCTGTGAGACTGAACTCTTTCGATATTCCTAAATTAATCATTTGATTTTGTTTTTATGTTTCCATTCAATTCTCTTTGCAGTGGACTCCTGATGAAGATTTCATTATCGATTATCATCCACTTCATAAAAACATTGTCATTGGTGCTGGATTCTCAGGTAATCATTCCTGATTGTCTATAAAACAACTGTGTGCTATTATCATTGTTATAATCTCTAAAAACTCGTTTAGGACGTGTTGATTTCTCGACGATTCGGTCAGCATACAACGTTTAAGTTCCCAATCCTTGCACTGTGCCTGATATACAGCAATCAAATCTTGACTGTTAATTTTTTGGTTTAGCAAATAAGTAGTTTATGGAAAAAAGATTGATCCTATGTGAAGATACCATGTTTTGTAAAATACTATTGCTCCTAATAAGGTTTTTTATGCCGTAATTTCACTGTCTCTGTCCCGAAAGAATATAATAACACTCATCTATTAAATTTACTTGGTCCTTGAAACACATAAAAAAAAGAACTCTTTATAGATCGGAAACAAATTCAAATTTTGGTGAGTTCCCAAAAGGTACAAGTTTTTTACTCACAAGTTTATTTCCATGAAACTTTTAGGAAAGTGCACGACAGAGATGTTTTAACTGGGTTAACTATGATGCAGTTTTTAGAACGATCTCGTGATCATTGTTTGCTACATTTTGGTTCTTAATGTTCTCTTATCTCTTTTATCCTTTATGAAATGGGACATCTGATAACCTTGGGTTAAATTGATGGCTATCGAATGTCAAAATCGAAACTTGATTATGCAGATGATATAATGCAAATCCACCTCAAGATCATGTTTGGGTCTTCCGCCATTTTGTATATGAAAAGATTTGCGGCGTACTCCTTATTTTATCTTGTTAAAGTTGTTTGATAAAAATATTTGTCTTTAATGTTTATGTGTTTCATCATCCTAGAAAATTCTAGAATACCAATATAAACTTGTATGGAATATGTTTATACAGACCATCTGTTCGTGAAATTAGGCCTAATTCTTGTGCAGATTTTTCTGAAACTAAGCCAGGGCTGCATATAATTACTGTCCAAATTGTTCTGTTTTCTTTTTAAGAATAGTTAACCAATTGTTTTGAATAGAACTAATTCATTTTAAATCGTTAATTTTCAGGTCATGGTTTTAAGCTTGCCCCAGTCACTGGAAAAATTCTTGCTCAACTTGCTCAAAAGCTGAATCCGGATTACGATTTGTCACCCTTCCGTATATCCAGATTTAAATCCAAGTCAAATCTATAATCCGTGAAGAATGATTTTCAAATCTGCTGATAACCCACTTTGAAGGGCTATGTTTTAATGCCATCAAGACCCAGTTCACTTGTCCACAAGGATGTAGATGTTAGGATCTGAAGAACCATACTCCCTTGGTCTGTATTATGTGTTGGTGCTTTCATTTTATTCTCTGCTCAAGATTTGTGTTAGTTATGTATTTGACATAGTTTATGTATATCAACATTTAGATGTATTTTTGTAAGGGTGGAATTGTTTGAAACATACAAGGCTAGAAATTTATGGTTTCCCTAATTTCTAGCGACAACGGGTTTTGCTGCTGTGTAGATGAAAAATATCACTCATGTCACAGTGTAGATAGATTTGATTGGCTGAGAGATATGCAACTTCATATTTTTCTCACACCAGTCTGGCTTCAGGTCTTTAAACTCTGTGGTTACTTGCTTGTTAAATAGTACTGACGATTGGTATGTTAATATGGATAGCGGAAAATACACCGCAATGGTATTTATCGACCTAAAAAAAGCATTTGATACCGTTGACCATCAAATTTTACTTGCAAAACTGAAGAAATATGGCATAGATGGTCATGAGCATTCTTGGTTCAAGTCCTATCTACAAAACAGACGTCAATTATGCAAGGTTAATGGCGTGTCCTCAGACTTCCAGAGTGTTGACTGCGGTGTACCACAGGGTTCATGTCTTGGTCCACTCCTTTTTCTAATTTATATTAACGATCTCAAATGTCTCTCCAGAAATGCAATGTGACAATGTATGCTGATGATACTAGCATTTCACATTCTGCGAAAAATATCAGTGATCTGAATGATACACTTAACCGTGATCTCGATCGGTTAAAGGAATGGTTACAGGGGAACAAGCTATCATTAAATGTCATAAAGACACAGGCGATGGTTGTAGGTTCTCGACCAAACCTAAAAAAGATTGCTGACAATAAAGTAGAGACTCCATCATTTGCTACTGATGGCGCTGCAATTGACATCGTTAAAAATGTAAAATATTTAGGAGTCGAACTTGATGATNCATTCGAATTCAAGGTCGACTCTGTGGTTACTTGCTTGTCAAATAGTACTGACGATTGGTATGCTAATATGGATATCGGAAAATAAACCGCAATGGTATTTATCGACCTAAAAAAAGCATTTGATACCGTTGACCATCAAATTTTACTTGCAAAACTGAAGAAATATGGCATAGATGGTCATGAGCATTCTTGGTTCAAGTCCTATCTACAAAACAGACGTCAATTTTGCAAGGTTAATGGCGTGTCCTCAGACTTACAGAGTGTTGACTGCGGTGTACCACAGGGTTCATGTCTTGGTCCACTCCTTTTTCTAATTTATATTAACGATCTCCCAATGTCTCTCCAAAAATGCAATGTGACAATGTATGCTGATGATACTAGCATTTCACATTCACATTGATGATACTAGCATTTCATGATCTCGATCGGTTAAAGGAATGGTTACAGGGGAACAAGCTATCATTAAATGTCATAAATACAACAGGCGATGGTTGTACGTTCTCGACCAAACCTAAAAAAGATTGCTAACAATAAAGTAGAGACTCCATCATTTGCTATTGATGGCGCTGAAATTGACATCGTTAAAAATGTAAAATATTTAGGAGTCCAACTTGATGATAACCTCGCTTGGGATCAGCAGACGAAATTATTATGTAGTAAAATATCTCGTGCTCTAGGATTTTTGAAATATGCTAAAAAATTTGTACTTAAAGATACTTTAATCAAAATATATCATGGCATCGTAGAGCCACATTTCCGCTACTGCTGTTCTGTTTGGGGAGGCTGCGGTGAAACCAGATTGCAAACTTTACAAAAACTGCAAAACAGAGCTGCAAGAATTGTCACCAACAGCAGCTACGATGCATCTGCCAAAAACTTGATCAAGAAACTAAATTGGCCCACAGTTTTTGATAAGATAAAAAGCGAGACGGCCACTATTGCGTACAAAGCATTATCAGGTCTTGCCCCCGGTTATCTTTCAAGCCTATTCAAGAAAAATTCTGCACGTGATATAAATATGAACCTGCGCAATGCCACTGCCGATGTCCTTGTTCCAAGGATGAACACCTGCAGTGGACAGAAAGCTATATCTTTTCCGGGCGCAAAGACTTGGAATAATTTGCCTTTGGATGTCAAACAAGCACCCTCCCTTGGCATTTTTAAAAGTAGGCTGAAGAGCAATTTGCCCTTCTCAGCCTAACTCTATTTATTTTTTCGATTTTTATATTGACTTTAAATTTGTTTAGTTTATGTATGAAATAACATTGTAACTAGGTATTTTAGGATTTTCTTTTTGTTTAGTTAACAGGGCAAGCTGCAAAGCAGTATTTTATATTGATGCTTTTACCCTGTATAAAGAATTTAAAATGAAAATGAAATGAATGAAATCAAATATAATTATTTTGTTTATAAACAAAAGAAATATACATCGTATGATATTTTGAATTGTACTCTACAATTGTAGTTTTGATATAGAGTACTAAAAGAATTTGTAATCATTGTAATCATTATAATTTTGAGAAACTTTTTCCATTGTTGCATAGCAGGCTATGTAAATAAAAACAACTATTGCAATGCAATTCGTTTCTCTTTGTTTGTGTATCTCTGTCGAAAGGGGATTTCGAATCTAAAAAGCGGGTAACTGTATTATTTACTTGTAGCACTTGAAAGCACATTGTACTGGTCGATTTTATTATTATTATTGTTACCATTATTATTATTATTTTCTCCTCCTGTCATCATGTTGTCAAGATGTGTAACAAGTGCTTTTTGACAATTTAAAACAAGTATTTACCTTCTAGGCTTGCAGAAAAGCAAAAAGTCCTCATTCTTTGTGATTTTAGACATATTATTAGAAAATCGCAGAGGTTAATAGTGAAATTTTGAATTGTAAAAAGGGAAGCAATGGACTTGCCCAAGTCGTCTTGTAAGAAAGTCTCTTTCTTACAGTACAAGAAGACTTGGGCAAGTCCAGGGAAGCAAGGGCACTCAATTTTAGAGAGAGGAACTAAGTAACACCGAATTTGACCCAGTACTAAAGGTTTCAATTCAAGGGGTTTCTCAAATTCTCATTATTTGAATATTTTGCATAGAATTAGGAAAAAGAAATGGCACAGGGAAATGATAGTTTTAGGGATTCAACCTTTCCCGCAGGCTATATGTCGACATACACATGTGTCATGTCAGTCTATGTCAACAGTTTTCAGCTTCAAATAGTTGTAAAGCGGTTTTTATTGATGGCTTATTCCATAACTTAGCACCAATATATTTTTGGCGATTTATTGGTAAAACGTCAGTATTCTATTGTCTTATTGTCTAGAAGAACAATAGTGTCATGATATCTCGATTGTCATTTTTGTCTTGAATTGTTTATTCAAATGATGACACACTTCCGGTCTGGCTTGAGTTCCTTTGGTTTGGTTCATCACACTTCCCCTTCTTGATCGAACATCGGCGATCGCTTTTGGCGGCCAAGTGTCCTCCCCGTCAAACGCAAAGATCTAGGACGGAATCAAACTGATTAGATGCTAAGATTGTTGTAGAAGATCACCAGAAGATAAAGGAAGCATTTGGATTTAAAGAACAGAAGAAATGCTGTGACCTGAATGCTTGCAAAGATTGGCGAAACCGAAGAAGTTTGAGCTCTTTTTTTTTCTCAGCTCCAACAACCATCAATAGGCCCACGATCCACGCAATAGGCCGTAACAACAATCACAAGAAGAGCCAAAGATGGAGGATCTTGGTATGCATTAATCTTTTTGTAATTTAATTCAGTAACTGAAACATTAATCCAGCTCAAAGGATAATTTTGACTTCGTAAATAAATCTCTTATGCTTTGCTACAATGCGAGTAAACAAACCTTATCTTCGCTTTGGCCTATTTCCAGCTGTCAAGACCTCAATGTCCATGTTAGGCAACTTTGAGCATTGATAACAGTCTAAGGGCGAGTCTTTCAACCATTCAACCTTTTTGGATTCACAAATTATAATATGAAGCATGAACACAACGTGTTTCGCATTTTATTCCATTCCAAATCAACCAAATAATCTCATTTGAAGAATTTTTGTTACGAACTTCGAAGAGGTCTAAAGAAGACATTCCGCCACACAAAGCGACTTTAGACCAAACAGTTTGGGTTCCTTTCTCAAAGTGATATTTGTTTTTCCCCCGCTGAAAATCCCGAGGAGCTTTTGTTGAAGTTCATTTTGTGAAACAGCCAAATTGCAGGCATATTGAGATCAGGAGGGTTGGGTGTTTTTAAAGAAAACATTGCTTGCTTCGTCAACCTAACTGTTTTGAAAATCGATTTGATCAAAATGTCTTCTGATGATCGCGAGTGTTCAAGCGCGGAATCGCCAACGAAAATAAAACAGAACCTTGAATTTATGGGTATGATATATTTAATTTATTTAATTACTTATTTACCTGTTTATTTACTTAAATCATAATTTTCGTAATACGTGGCCTAGCTGCCCTTTTTGCCCCACAGTTTATCGGAATGCTGTGGTTGTTTGGTAGCTGTGGATGGCTTACAGATGTTCACTCAGCAAACATACTTCGAAAATAGATTGTTTTAATGAACATAATGTGAACGCATTTTAAACATCCTATTGTCTCGGGAGTTTTCAATGTGTGATGAACGCCCTCGTGCCTTATTTGGTAGACATCATAAAGGGTGTGTCATTTCAACAATTTCCTTGTCATACCACCGATAATTGTGTTCAAATTTCTAAAAGAATTATAAATTTGATATGGCTGATTTTTAATTTGATCCTTTTCTGCTTTCTAACCATATCTTTTGGTGGTTTTTTCTCAGTTGTAGCTTTTAATTTATGTGCCCACTGTAATAGGGGGATGTTTTTCTTTCAACTGAGCCATATCCGCCTTGTACTCTCCTGGACGTTTGATGTTTCTAATTGTCCGGAGAAAGTAAGGAAATTCAAATTTGATGGTGACCATGCCTTTTTAATTCTTGTGAAGTGTATGGTGGTGAAAAATTGAAAATTTGATAACTGAAAACAGCTTAAAATTTCTTCACCAAATTGTGCTTGCATTCCATCAATGCACCTAAAGTTGGGAAATAAGTTGTTACCCAAACCTAATTCATGTCTGATTTATGCTCAGGAGTATTGTGAATCGCTTTGCAAGTCTGCTGAGAAAACCATGCTTTCATACCGAATTTTGTCCTTTTTTTTCACAGGACTGACTTTGAAACTCTAAGATGAGTTTGATTTATAGAAAATACATGAATAAGGGTATGGTGGACCATATTCTGATGGGAAACACAAAACAAATTGAACAAAGTATGATGGGATGTAATAATCTTCAGCCAAATATTTATCCTATGGCATTTTCACTGACCTGTAACTATGTAGTCAAGATCCACATAGAAAATAGTGATGAAACATTTGGTCTACCATCTTTAAATATTTGGCATGGCACAGAACTTTGGCTTGGGAGTAACAAACTTTCCACCCTGTGTTGAGACTGAAATCAAGACTACTGCATAGATCTATGACCATATAAACTAAGCCTGGGAATTTGTGGTCATGTATGTATACATATGCATCCCTTGTTTGATATATTTGAATGACTTTTATATTCACGAGTTGTAATAGTATTACATGAAGTACCAGTTGTGTAACGTTACATGAAGTAGTATACACGTGCAGATTGTAGAAGTTGGCTGACGTTGACAGAACAAGAATGGCCTTCGTTTCTGTCTCCGGTCTCTACCAAATAGATCTTATTACATGGTGTCAGATGTAAAAGGCTGTGAAAGGAAGTTACAGTATGGCTGAACAAATTCCAGCACCTAGGCCATTGAGTCTTGAAGGCAATAACCTTGCAGAAAACTGGAGAAGATGGCGACAACAGTATGAGTTGTACATGACCGCTACGGAAAAAGATTCAAAGGCAGAAAAATTGCAGTGTGCCACGTTCTTAGCACTAGCTGGAGAGGCTGCCATTGAAGTATTTAATACGTTTTCAATTACAACTGCAGAAAAAGACAAGATCGCATCACTGATTGAAAAATTCGAAGAATATTGCACGCCAAAAC
>REGM01000001.1:3949617-3984261 GCA_004194415.1 Aurelia aurita | reverse complement strand
ACACGCCCATTAGCAGGAAGAGCTGGCCTTTCAAATGAAGAAGACCTCCCTTCAAAAACAGGTATGGTACAACTTGCTGTCACAATTGTCTAGTTGGTTCAAAATCAAATATGGTAACAAGTACTGATCAGTTGCATGTTCACAATGCAGGACACTCACACCTGTTTGTTTATCTTGATGATGGAGATTTGTATATTGATGTTTCCCCTTAATTGTCTTTGTCAGATCATGATTTGTTCTGCAGGAAATTGTTTCTTTTTCATGTTTCAAGTCCAGCTAGATCGATTTGTCAGACAGTATTGTACAAAAGGGTCACAGCTTGAATGTTTATTGCTGAAAGGGATACATGAATTTGCAAAGTTTGCAATTTTAACCATCCAGGATTAAAAGGAAACATGGAGGATTTTCACAGTTGTTTTTGAATGTCGAAAGTTACAAACAAGATTTTAATATAACTGGATGCATTCCAATCTTCCTACGTTTTGACGTTTTTCATTAATCATTTTCATTTGAAATTTTTTCATAAGCTGACTGTTAGAATCTTATTGTTCCCCTCTCAATACGTATCATTTGTAACACTATTACAATAAACTTTTTGCGTCAGAATGGTTGTATTAAATCCCCCAAAACTGTTTGGGTTATAAAAGGCTAGGCCATCCTGCTAGGAAACTGAGTCAACTGCTCATGACAAAGGCAGACTTTACTGTTTCTATTATCACCTCTAAGAACCTTTTTGAGTCGGTTATAAATATTTATAGGATAATAACTGTTTGAATTCCCTTCTGAGAATTGTTTTGGAGCACTGACCCATGAAAATCATGGCTATATGAGATTTTATCCCATTGCTGTAAGTCGTAGAACTGTTTTGTACTTTGAAGTATCAGAATTGAGGAGTGTCCAGAACATTGTTAAATAGTCTCATTTGTTTTGTGTCGAAGCTTGCGAGTAGTTTGGAGTTTCGAATCAGTTCAGTTCGTAAAATTTGAAGATGGATTATGGAGGAGATCGATGTTCGTATGGTAAGGAATTATTCGCAGTTTGCCATGTATGCAGTTGACTTCGTAAGCAGAAAGAAAGACGAAGGATGTGAATCATACTTATTAGGGAATTCGTCGCTACCCACATATACATGAACATGTGGGCTTTTTAATGATTAACCTAGTCTTTATATATTAGTAACTATCACCTCTACCAGAGTAACTTGTTGTTTGTTGAGAAAAGTTTTGACAAATTCCAGAATTTTATTCTGATATATGGAACTATAGGATGGTAAATCAGTAAAGTTTCTGAATTTAAAGATTTTAATCTCAATACGTTCTCCTGCATTGCAAGTAAAACTGCATGTTTTTTATTTCAAGCAAATATTTAAGTCGAAAAATTAAGCTTCAGTCACGATTATTTTCCAGCCTTTGCTAATCCTTCTTTTGTTATTATAAGCCAGTTACAGATTATGCGAATCCTTTTTATTGTTATGTAGCCCTACCTTTCCATGTAGTTTTCATCTTTGGTGTTTTCGCTACCACAAATTCTTTATCGAGCCTCGGTTAGTAGTCAGTGTGTTAAGTCTGATTTATCCGTTGTCTGTTATCATAATCTTGTAAAGCACAAAGTTAATTTTATGAATAATCTTCCCGTTTTTATTAATTCTCAATGAGTGAAAACCGTGCCCACATCCTAAAACTGAAAACTAGACTCGGTATTTCAAAGTGTTTTTTAATCCTTTGGCCATTGCAATCGCCTTACGACAGGCAAGAACAATGTTTTGTTTCTTCTTTCCTTGTCAGACCTCAGTCTATTGTATGGATAACTGTTTGGTTTTAGCCTGTCGCATGTTATCCTCATGGATTCTGCAGCGACTTTGTATTTATGATGTCAACAAATTCTTAGCAGTAGGAAGTTTCTAGAACGGATGAACTACCAAATCAGGAATTTAGATGTGCAAAGGGAAATTGCTATCATTGGAAAATATGCATCGTATTTGCGTTATAATGTTTTTAGTTTCTGTGTTTTCGTGTTAGTTATCTTAGTGATTTGAGTGTGCATTTATGCTCCTTTCCAAAATTTAAATAATCAAATAAACAAAGGGGGAACGTTGCAAGAATCTAAATACCTCTTTCGCGAGAGAGAAATTTTTTAAGGCCCAGATCTCTAGCACTGTGGCAAACAAAAAAATTCAAATCACATTGTTTCTTGCCCGTAAGATCGATGCCCCCCTCCTCCATGGCTCCCAGTATGCCTTGGACTTTATTAGCGTGTTTGCGGTGTATTTTGCATTATTGTTTGTACTGTAAACATTGTTCAAAGAGGGAGACAGTTGACGGAGGTAGAAATATAGTCGTCAAGTTGAGAAGATTGAATCAGTTTTGTGAAAGTGCTATGAATAAATTTTTCTGACAAAGCCCTTTCCATGCAAAGATTTACGATTACCATATGCATCTATTTCTACCACCTCTTCAAATTTTAAGCATTCTGTTTATTTTAACAGCTTCAAGTGCCACAAAAGAGCTAGATGATCTCATGGCCTCGCTATCAGATTTCAAGGTCAGTGCACAACGAGACTCGCGAACTCCAACCCTGAGTCCACCAGAAGAAAAGCCGCAAGGCACCCCTGGGCCTGGTAGCGGAATGGTTTCAAAAACTGCTGATTATGCAAAAGTTGACAAGAATCACCAATCAATCAAAGGAAGACAAGGTTTGGGTGTAGACTGATTACCTAAGTCCCTTGTATCCCTGCGTTAAACCTTGCTCAACAGGGACTCGTAATGAAATAGTGAAAAGATGACCCTGCCCAGGCCCTTTCTCGGCTATCACTTCGTAGAAACGAATGCTTGCCAGGATCAAGTTTTTCAGGGTGATATTATGAGTTTCTGTTGACCGAAGTGATACTATTTAAATCGAGGATTTGTATTTTGTATTTATGAATTTAAAGCAAAATATAGCTATCCGCACCCGTTGAAAATCTCTGTACAAACTCCAGATCCAATTTACAAATTCAAAGCTCACGATATTGACAATTTCCAGATTTGCGGTTTGCCTTTTCCAAGCAGTCTTCCAAATTAAGGTAATTGATATGAAACACAAGAAATTTTTGTCTGGTAATACCAAACTTAATTTCGCCATTTCTTCCATTCATTTCTCCCAAGAAGTTCCATTTATTCTCCTTCACAAGTTTCAATTCCGTAGAAATGCTTTCATTGGCCACCTTAGTCGCTGCTTCGCCAGTTAACTCTCCCCAGCCCCCTTCAATTTCTTCCATGCATTGGCATAGACCTTTTTACCAAACGGAAGACGTGATTCAAATGAGCGACTCTTTCTGGAATATGACTGAAAATCAAATTCGAGCTCAATTGCTTAGACCCCAAATAATGATTGAACGACTTGATTCAAACATAAAATTTGGCAAAATAAAAAGGTCTATTGCTTAAACCGCATTCACACTGAATCAGTTAAACGAACCTTATCTAAACCAGGTTAAATTTCAGCCAGTCAAATGCATTCGATTTGTTGGATTGACCAATTAGAAGGCTCCATTCGATGACCTGTTTTGGTGTGAATGGGGTATCAGATTCGAAGATTATTCGCTGCCATCCCCTCATCCCCCTTTCTTTTCAAGGTGGCAGTTAAGATTATTATGAAAATACTGAACAATTTGGCAGATACTTTATTACTGTAAATTTATTAGGCAATAATAATGTTTGCACTCCCCCATCCCCCAGGTGCCGCGAGAGTCAGCCAGTTGGACTCAATGCTGGGTAGCCTGCAATCAGATATGTCTCGCCAGGGGGTTGCTACAGTCACAAAAGGAGTATGTGCTGCATGCAGCAAGCCGATTGTGGGACAAGTGTGCACCGCTCTTGGGAGAACATGGCATCCTGAGCATTTTACATGTGCCGTTTGCGAGGTTCCCTTGGGAACGAAAACGTTTTTTGAAAGAGATGGAAAGCCATATTGCGAGGAAGATTACCATGAACAATTTGCCCCACGTTGTGCTTATTGTGAAGGACCCATACTTGATGTAAGTAGTCCCCAGGCCTCTTTATTGAAATCCACTATCTTCGTACCTGTTCTTGTTAACTATAGGCATCGAACAAAACTACGAAAATTAATGTAAAAGACAATGTTTAAACACTACAGAAAAATGAAGAAGGCGTTGAATCTATTTTCTAAGATGACAGTTTAATTTGTAGCCTTACTACATTATCATAAGTTTCACAAGTTCATGTTCATGCAAAATAGTTTAGTTGCTGATATTTTTAATGAATATCGTTTTCCCAGATTTTTCTGGTGTCAGTATCGAAAGAATGCATTTTTCCTTGACTCGGTTGTCAAAAGTGGGCAGTTTTAGATCGACAGTCTGGAAATCCTTGTTGCACGGTTGCACGGTTTTTGACTGGCTGCTGAAGATCAGGATACACCTATCTCATATTGCTAATATTGAATTAGTTTTTTTTGATGAAATTAATCGTTTATCAAAAGTGAAACAGATTTAGTATTGTTTTAAATGGTAGGCCAAACAAAGTAACCCCCAAGAAAAATACATTTCTGGAAAATTTTCTGAACACAAGATTTTGATGAAATTTGTATGGCACTAGGTGCAATATAAGATACACCCACTGAGTGAAAAGTGGTTTTCGCCACCATGTTTTTGCAAAAGCTCATTTCTCTGTAACTAGAGCTGATATTGAACTGATTTTCACTCAGTAGGACTGAATGAACTGAATGTATTTTGTTTTGTACTTAATGCCATATAAAATTCATCAAAATGTTGAATTCAGAAAGTTTTCCAGAAATTGTTCATCTTGGGGATTACTTTTTTTGGCCCACCCGTTATTTCTCCTTTATTTCTAATATTCGTTACTTTTTGTATTTCCCCATAGGCCTGTGTGACAGCCATGGACCAAACCTGGCACCCCGAACACTTCGTGTGCGCCCAGTGTGGCAAACCTTTTGGTGAAAGTGGATATCATGAGAAAGATGGAAAACCATTTTGCCGTGAAGACTATTATGGGCTATTTGCTCCAAAATGCAGTGGTTGTGATCGCGCCATTATGGATAATTACATCTCTGCTCTTAATGGTCATTGGCACCCAGAATGCTTTGTTTGCATGGTAAGTTGCCAGTAGCAACATTTAAGAGTTTGTGCAAGGTTAAAAGCTTGCATTTGCAAAGAGCAAAAAATCTAAAGATATCCCATTCAAATGCAAGTTGCAGACGCGCCGTGAACAATAAATAGCCAAAGGAACAATTCTGTGTCTGAGTTTTTCTTTATTCTATTTGTAGACAAGCCTATTTACCATTTCAGTCCTTGATTTTCAATATAGCTCTTTATATCTCTATTTGGTTAAAGCGTAAAATTTATAAAAGGCGGTACCTTCCCTGAAAATTTGAAAATTGCTAATAAGAGTCAATCCCAATCCTTTAGAATCGGAAAATTTCACCTTATTTTAATTAGAGTTGTCTAACTCGGACCACTAACTAAAATCTATCAACAATATGCTTGTTGTTCTTAACACGGTAATACTTATTTCAGTTAATCTGTTATTTCAAATGCACCAATAAGAAAGCCAATAAGAAATGGTTATATTATTCTACAGGATTTTAAGACCGCCAATTTGAACTCATTGGATTTTGAAGATTTCGTAAATTTTTATCTTTGTAATTGATTCATTGATTGATTGCTTGGTTTTTAGGAATGCCACCAACCCTTCCAAGCTGGAAGCTTCTTTGAACACGAAGGAATGCCATATTGCGAGATGCATTATCATGCAAGACGTGGGTCTCTTTGCTACAGTTGCCAAAAACCAATTACAGGTCGATGCATCACAGCCATGCACCGTAAATTCCATCCAGAACATTTCATTTGCGCCTTTTGCCTCAAGCAGTTGAACAAAGGAACCTTCAAGGAACAAAACGACAAGCCTTATTGCCATTCATGTTTTGTCAAACTTTTTGGATAATGAAAACAATGGACCTAGGTACAAATACAAGGCATATGAGGACGTGTTTCGAGCTCAACTTGGACGATCACTGGTCTAATACTGAACACGTGATATTATACAAATTGACTCATTGATATCTGCTATTGGTCACATGATGTCTGCTATCGATCACATGATATTTTTATGGTAAATGATAAAGGCTTATTTTGTTACATAACAAACGGTAAAATTGACTTTTCTATCGATGTCAATTTCAGAAAGAATTTTGCTTGAACTGTGTAGAATATATAAAGTAGAAAGGGATTATTCCCCATACCCATTTAGATGAGGTGATATGCTGCCCCTCCCCCCTTGGGTTTCCTGTAGACAGGGTTATTTCCCGATACCCTTTAAGGACGATAAGGTGACACGCTGCCCCCCGTTGTGTTTCATTTTATACACTTTGGGTCCTATTATGTAAGACATTCGCTACTAGTCAATGATTTTGTCATTATAAAGGTGTAGAATGCATACGTAGTGAAATATGAATCGTTTCCTTAATCAATGCAAGGTTAGACTTTTGTCAGTTTTCAGATTTGAACAGAATATGCAGCAGCATGTTATGAAGCTATGAGTAACCTTCTTTAAAAAATCGCTGCCACCGTTTGTATGAATATTCGAAAACATTGGCTTGGCCTAAGAAAGTAAAAACACAAAAATCAATGCTAAGACGAATTCACCTATCCAGTTTGATCTTGCCAACTTTCCAGAGTTACAGAACATATGCAGACATCCTCATGTCGATTCAGAACAGTTTAGAATGGCAGAATTCATACAGTAAGAACCTGCATTTAAGAGAATTTTAAATTTTAGCCACAGTGTTTCTTAACACAGGCACATATTTTACAGGTCTGAATGGATATAGACCCCAACGAATGTTAGTTGTAAAAGGCTGTCCTCTAATCCTAGTCGTTGCATTAGCAATTGACGATCTTTCTAGAGCTGCAGAGATCTTGCAAGCTTTTCCTATGCCTTAAGCTTGGGGTTAAAAGTTTCTAATACATGCTTACCTGTAGGAGGTGTCTTATTGTACTGTGACGCAGAAGGGACAGCCAATCATCTATGGAGGGTTCTTGTCCTATGATGATACTCTGATTCGTTCCAGAGAAAGTGTGACCCCCCGCCAGTTTAATTTTTAGAGAAATACAATACTCATAATCTTATTCCAAGGGTGTCTCAAGTTTGACGTCAACCTCGTTCCCAGGCCCCAAACAGTGGTTTGACGTAACTCCAAATAAGTGTTATCTAGTTTGTTGTCAAATTCATGACTGAGGCAATTTCTGCTGCCTCGTTTATAGAAGCTACCAAGTACAGTTCTGATGATAGAGGGCTTATTTTTGTGTCCTCTTCTTCATCTACATCTACATCGATACTGAGCAGAACCGAGTATCCCTATAATTATCAGCTACATGCCTATCTAAGCATTCTCAGATTACTTTTACTGGACTGGTCTTAATCTGTAGTATAGAATTTGTTGAACGCTCTCTCCATTTACTCGCCAGTTTTATCAGTTGTATTAGTTAATTTTATTCTATGAGATTAGATTGAGTTCTTTCCAATAAATTGAATCCAGTAGATTGAACCAAGTGTCTTTTATCTTCAATGGCAACTTTTGAAGCCCTTGATCATATACATTGTTGCTCATTCTAGGAAACTTTCTTCTATGATGGAGTTCATGTACCGTATAATTTTTAATTGAGCAAGTATTCTGAAAGCTTGATGAACCAAACTTAAAATGAAAAATGAATACGGAAAAATAATCTAAGGGAAGAAACACAGAGAATTGTTAAAATGGAATAAGTATTTGCCGCTGACGACTGGCTTCTTTTAGCGCATAATTCCACACAGATCAGCGAAGAGAGTGTTTGGAGATAATGAACATAGAACCAGAAGCTACTACAGAACAGAATGCGGATGTCCGATTTTTCGCAATGCACGTGTCTCCATCATCGTCATGACACAACATGCAATTACAGGCCATTTTACATCCACAAAGATCAAATTTCTCCCACATTTTCAACAGGCAAAACTCTATGCCTATTTCAGCATTTATGATTTCGGAATTCATATTTGTGCTGGTTTCAATTCAAATATTTATTTTTAAGCGGGTTTCTGATTCACAATTTGTTTAGTTGACGTTGACGTGACGTGGGTTAGTGTCGTCACGGATTTTCATGCTACTGTATCCCCCCGTACCAGCAGCTTTAATGTATTGTTTATGGTCTGTTTCTGATGAAATTGACGGGGTTCAGGGCATTGATTTGATCTCATTATTGAAATTTGTGTCTGTCATATTGTGTCCGTCTGTTATTACCTGTATGAACCCCCGTTTCCAATGTTTATGGACATCATTTCATGGCTGCCTTACGAATTTAGCCGGGGGTTTCATCATTGGCTTGAGGTTGTCTATAAAATCGTCACAGCATCTTCCTTCCTTGTTCGAACACATTCAGCATGGCTAATTGTAGCGGCCGCCTCACAAAAACAATCAACTTGATCGGCTGTATTTTATTCATCACCGCAGTCTTTTTACCGCATTTTAATCGTAAGTATAAAATATTTCTTTATGTTCAATATTTCATTGATAATAAATTGGTTACTATGGAAAATAACAGATAAATTTCAGTAATAGCATCAGTTGTTCAGGTCGGTCACGCTGCTTCACGCTGAGGATGTAACAGGTCACGCTAGTCTGCAAAGCGCTATTATTCCATGTAAACCATAACCTGCAGTAACTCTATTGAAATAGCCTGAACATGAACTATGCCTGCTAAAGGAAGAACAACAGTCACGTCTGGTAAATGCTCCCAGGACCAAGCCGTGGTTGCCGCGGTGGGTGTTGACAAGGCCGAAGCATTAGGCCATGATGGCCTACCCAATGAAGAGCCAACGTGGCTGAGAAGAATCATCACTGATATCTCGAATAAGTTCACGTCAAGTCTCGATGAGAAGCTTGGTGACTTAAAATCATCTCTGCAGCAGGAACTGTTATCATTCCGAAATACGCTGGATGAACAGTCCGTAAGGATTCAAGTTATTGAAGATGATCATGCCTCCCTCGTGGAAAGGATTGACAAAATGGCGGACACTGAATCTGTGTTGCTGAATAGAATTAAGAACCTTGAATCAGGTCTAGACGACTTGCAAAATCGCCAAATGCGCAAGACCCTAGTATTCAGGGGTTTTCCAGAAGGTCATGAGGGCGCCGACTCATGGGATAATTGTTACAAAATGATTTCCAGTTTCATTGAAGATCACCTTGAGTTGGCAGATGTTGAAATTGAAAGAGCCCACAGAGGTGCAAAGAATCCTAACGCAACGGCCAAGTCCACTAATCCAAGATCTATTTTCGTCCAGTTTCTGCGATGGTTTGATGCCAACCTAATCCTGTCTAATGTCAATGGTATTTTGAAAGAAAGACCATATAAGGTCAATGGGCAAATCATTAAAATCCATGTTGAACAAATGGTTTCAAAGAATGTGAATGAACAGAGAATTAATGCACTGAAAATCCGAAAGTTCCTTCGATCAGAGAATCCTGAGTGGAAGATCTACCTGGCATATCCAGCTCATCTAATGTTTAAAAACAGGCACATGAAATTTTACAAAAAGTATGAGATCACAGATGAAATTCAAGCAAAAACTAATGCCTTCATTGCAAACTTGAGTAAATCGTGAGCATATATTATAAACAATTTGCGTTGCAGCTACCAGTATAGACTGTCTTTGTTTGTTTAGGGGTTGACATTACTCAATCTCTTGAACTTGCAATTTACCTTTGTTGACTTTGACTTGTTTTGAACCAGATGACCTCAAAATTCACAAATCAAATAGTTGAAAGGTTGAGCCAAGCCAAAAAATGTGTAACCTCTTGCCAAGATTCTATTAAAATATGTACGATTTGCCAAAAACGTGTTAATAAAAATCAAAAAGCGATTGTCTGCAGTCATTGCAAACATGAAGTTCATATCAAATGCAATGACATTTCACCATCCTCATATGAGTCTCTTGACAATGAAAGCCTCAATGTATGGAACTGCCTTGCCTGTACAGTATTTATCAACTCAGAAATGTTTCCATTCACCCTAGTAACTGATGAGATTCTGCTAGGAACAAATGTTACTGATCTACCTTCAATAGTTGATTCCCTTCCAACTCTAGAAATCCTCTCTAAACTTCAAAACCTTCCTAACCTTTCTGATTATGATATAGATGAGAATATTGAGCCAGACATTAACTGTAATTACTACAATGTTCCAGAGCTGCAATCTCTGGAAACCTCATCAAAGGACCTATCAGTCTTGCATATGAATATAAGGAGCCTTTCACTTCATTTTGATGAGCTATTTACTCTCTTAGGGAACATTGGTATTAACTTCCATCTTATTGGTCTTTCTGAAATCAAGGATTCTGTAGATTCACCCATTTCAACTAATATTGATATTCCTGGGTACAATTTCCACCATACTTCTTCACTGAGTGCTGCTGGTGGTGTTGGTATTTATGTGAAATCTAACCTTGAAGCTAACAAGAGACTTGATCTTAGTATTAGTACCTGTGATTTTGAGACAGTGTGGATTGAAATTGTGAATGCTAAATCTAAGAACATTCTATGCTGCTGTGCTTACCGACACCCAAGTTCTGATATTATTAAATTTATTGATCACATTCAAGAAATATTGTCTAAGACTGCCAATGAAAATAAAATTGCTCACATTATGGGTGACTTCAACATAAATCTACTCAACTCTGAGAACCACACACTCACTAGTGATTTTATAAATACTATGTTTTCCAACCACTTTCAGCCTCTTATTCTTCAACCAACTAGGGTAACTGATTCAACAGCAACACTCATTGATAACATCTTTTCAAATGATTTATCTTGCAGGGTCACAAGTGGAAATGTCCTAATCCAAATTTCAGATCACTTCCCTCAGTTTTCTATTTTCAATAACTNGGGGGGGCTCTCTCTCGATTAGTATACCTATTAGAGAGCTCCTCCTTAAACAAATAGATCTAAATACATTGTATGAGCATGGGTTTTGGGTGTGGTCTTATGTCTGGTGGGACTGTTGTCCTGTTGCGCGGTAGACTGCTCCTGAAACCTATGCTCATTCTTTGTTTTGTAGTGTACTGTTCCTTGTTTCTAATTTCTTCCATGTCTGGTGTAGGTGTATTCTTGTAGTTTATTTGGTATATTGTTGATCTGTACATTGATTGTTTTATTTACTTTAGGTATATTGTTAATGTATTTGTATTCTTGGATGTATTTAGGTATATTTGTTAATGAAAACTGAAACTGACTGAAACTGAAACTGAAGTTTTAGCTTCTTTTTTGTTCAGCCTAGAATTGGCCTAAGTTAACTGCTAAAAAGCAGTGGTGGAGTTTTGAAACAAATTTCAATTATGGATGAACGAAAAAAGTTATGTTTTTTTTATGGTAAGTTTAATCTATTTCTTTAATATCTCATGGATAATGAATAGGATTCTTTGTCAAGGAAAGATAAAGTTTGACGTTTTAGTGCCAGTGGCTTATGTTAAACAAGTTGTTTGTTTTGAAGGTCTAAAGAATGGGCCTAATAACTATAAGCTTTAGCTATCCCCCCCAGCAGTGGGGCCAGTGGATACGTTGAACATTTTGCACCTATGAACATATGCATAATAAGATGGCAGCGTATTCTATTTGTCGAGAAGAGATAAAACCAAAGATGGTATTGGCCTACTTCTAAATCGGGTAAGTGACAGAAGGGATTGGATTTTAGCATCCCAAGGGACACTAATCCAGCCACACAATCAGCCTGTGATGACATGACATTGATAGGCAACAGTAGGGACATCTGACAGACTGACATGCTGTCTAAAATGTTTGAAAATAAACACATCTTATGGTCTCCATCATCACCATGTTAAAGTCTGGTTGACCTGTTCATCATTTTAGTTTGTGCTGTTGCAGCACAAGAAACTTGAAAACTTTTTTCAATATTTTCTATTTCATGAACAGAATTTTTATCACTGTAACATCAGTTAATATTGGTCTATCAGTCTGCAGTTTTCTTTAGATTTAACAAAATATGATTGGTCGGGTCCAACGTGGAACTAGCAGAACCCACTGTTAGGCCTGATTACATGGGGCTGGCTGGCCCGGGAAATGATTTGAACGATTACATGGAGAATCCCAGCCCGGGCTGTGAAATACTTGGCGCCATAATCGTATAATCTGTTCATAAAGCGCATGCTTTGCAGATTTTTCAGCCCGCTTTGCCGGGCTAGCCCGGCGTTGAATCGATTACATGAGAAGAATGTGTAACTTCCAGCCCGTTTTGCCGGGCTAGCCCGGTAGGCAGCAGGCGAGATCTCGGCTAACCGGGCTAGCCTGCTTGCCATGTAATCGAAAGTCTCTCAAACACTGTAACTGCTATTGACCCCCGGGATCCCGGGTGAAAACCTTCACCTCGGNGGGTCCAACGTGGAACTAGCAGAACCCACTGTTAGGCCTGATTACATGGGGCTGGCTGGCCCGGGAAATGATTTGAACGATTACATGGAGAATCCCAGCCCGGGCTGTGAAATACTTGGCGCCATAATCGTATAATCTGTTCATAAAGCGCATGCTTTGCAGATTTTTCAGCCCGCTTTGCCGGGCTAGCCCGGCGTTGAATCGATTACATGAGAAGAATGTGTAACTTCCAGCCCGTTTTGCCGGGCTAGCCCGGTAGGCAGCAGGCGAGATCTCGGCTAACCGGGCTAGCCTGCTTGCCATGTAATCGAAAGTCTCTCAAACACTGTAACTGCTATTGACCCCCGGGATCCCGGGTGAAAACCTTCACCTCGGTTAACCGGGCTAGCCCGCTATGAAGTCGAGTTCCATGCTTTGTCCTCACGGTACTGTATAAGGCCAAAACACGGAACTCGTGGAATTTTCTTTGAAGAGCCTATTGATTCTTTCCTTTGCCTACAAAAGCGTTTTTGCATTTAATTTCCATTTTGTCTGTTTTATAAGCCTTTTCTCCTGACTTAGTGACTCTTTTCACTTCCGATGACAATTATTGAAAACGTACAGGCAATGGGCCTAAACCATGATTATGCCAAACACCAACAAGGCTAAGGCCTAAAAAAGTGGTTTCTCTCAGTTATACTCTAGTAGTAAATAATATTTAACAAATGCTGCTATTCCTATTTTAATTTTGGCGAGTTATTATTTCTTGTTGAATTGTGGTGATACTGAAGTACGTTCAACATAAAAAGACCAAAGAAGCAACATTTGAAACACAAATAACACAGGAAATACTGATATCTGATATGCTAGAATTTGACCGCAAGTGGTTTGAGCCACTTTTATATGCTAGATTCCCTTTAACTCTGAAAAGATGGCCATCATTTAGCAATGATGTATCACTTTTGGCAAGCACAGTAATCTATGACTGCTATGTTTGGCTGGTGCCTACCTATTGGAGGGTGTTATCACTCCCTAAAATGTTTGTATACTTTTGTTTTCAGAACAATTGTAAAAGAGACATTGACAAACACTGTACTGCGGACATGGTGACAAGACTGTAAGACTATCATGACGTTGATGCGTCTTGCGACCCAAAGGGCTTATCACTCCATGGAAATCTGCTATACCTTCCATAAAGATCCTGTTGTATTCACCAAATATCCCTAAAAAATGCTATTTTCTAAAAAATCTAATACGTTTTTTCTAAACAGTGAAAAATCGCTAGTTGTGACCTTGGGAGCCCAATTACTATTCCGCCTTACAAGCAACAGATTTAAGATTTAGCACATCAAATGTTATAGTCCGATTATTATTCTGATGTTTGTTGAGATTTTTTTTATGATGGTATAAAGTTTGAAAAAAAGTCAGAGGATGTAATGTTGCACTCTGGACGATCTTTGCAGAGAAGCACCTCATAAAAATTTGGAGCATCAGGAATGAACCCACTCTGCAAAGCATTTAGGAATTGTTCATCACCAATGTGCAGTATTTCATGAATGGTTTCACAATGCCAATTTACAACTGGTACTTCATGATGGTTATATAGAAGGGATGTCAATGCCATAAACGCACATTGTCTTCCTCTGGATTGCTCATCAAAGTATTCACCACCTTGATGTATATTCCCCATTGCAACCAATATGGGTTTCTCCGCAGATGAAAGCGTAGGATTGCTGTCATTATTTGCGACAGTGAAAGGNTTCACAATGCCAATTTACAACTGGTACTTCATGATGGTTATATAGAAGGGATGTCAATGCCATAAACGCACATTGTCTTCCTCTGGATTGCTCATCAAAGTATTCACCACCTTGATGTATATTCCCCATTGCAACCAATATGGGTTTCTCCGCAGATGAAAGCGTAGGATTGCTTTCATTATTTGCGACAGTGAAAGGTCCAGGGTTGACTTCAACATCCCCTGCCAAGAGCCAGATTGGAAAGTTTGGTCATCGTCCTGCATCTGCAAAGCTATCACTTCATCAGCAATCAAGAAAGTTCTATGGATGGCAAAAGCAACAATCAGTGTGAATATAAACATTCTCACAATGAAGTGATTTTATATGCGTATACATACCTGACTAACCTTGTTTCCTCTTTTTTCTTCTTCCAAATTCGCAAATGACTGCTAGTCCTCTCTTCGTTCCTCGCGAAAGGCGCAAGCAAGCAAACAACAAGGCTTGTGCGTCACAACTTTGAAGTCCAATCGTCATTCACCTAAAAGCAACTGGTTTGTTCTATCCAATCGACTGATCTCAATGATCCAATCACAAACTGTTGTTGTTGTTCTTTTGTTTCACACAGCCTAGGAGTAAACTGCTGTTAGGGACGTCTCCTTTGGTGATGTCCTGGTGAGTTGAAGAAATCTCAATCTTCCAGAATATATTTCGCTGTCCGCGCCACTGTGCAGCAATTACAAGATAACATTACTATTTGCATGCAAAGGAAAAAAAACTTTAGTTTTACCATCTAAAATTTACAGGAAAAGCGTACGCAAGAAATTTTGAATTTTCTGAGAACATTTTTCTACAATATATATATTAACCTTTTTATTTTCCCAGATGCCCTATCATGCCCTGGTTTGAATGGCATGAGAGCAAATATATCACATGCAAGCATCTATCCACCGAGTTGTACTGCAGCAAAAGTTCCCTTGAATACAACATGTTATTGGGTTTGTGATCAAGGGTATGGTTTTAAAGATAATTCAAACACGGAAAAGTCATGTCATTTGCAAAAGTATGGTAATGGCCCTGCCTGGACAAATTATTACGATTTCTACCATACTCAATGCAAAAGTAAGTAACTATCAAGATTTTTATTAATTTGTAAGATTTTTGGGAATTCTCAAGGATTCTTACATATTTTGGGTGTTATAAAAGAAAGTTCATTTATAACAGGAAATGTTTTTTATAACAAATTGATTCATTACATTGGATTTGTCTCTTGTTTCTCTCTCTAATATGACTCAAAATAATACTCGTTGTGGTACTTGTACTGAAACTCATTCATATATAAGAAACTAGTATGAGGATTGCTGAAAGTTTGATGATGTGGATGTTGTGTAGAGGAAACTGGTGGGGACTTATATGTACAGTATGTACATCACAAAATCCTGCATTCTGTAGTCCTTTGTGTAAGAGGATCAAGGAGGCCTTGGAGAGAAAATGAACTCGGCGAGAATTTTGGACTAAACGCATGGATGATTCCCAGATTAATTTCTTTTTGTATATTAAGCTTCTGGTTTGGTCATAAATTTCAGAAAGTCACATTACTATCATTGTAGACGTGAAGGGAATGAAAAAATCTCAAAATGATGGCTCATGCAAGATTTACGATGTTGCTTTTAAAGGGTATAGCTTAGAACAATCAAGTAAATGGCGATAGATGAAAAAAACTTCATACAAACAGTTTTGATAACACAATTTCTTTTCTAGGTCTAACAAAATGTCCTAAATTGGATCGTCACAAGAAAGATAATTGGTGGCCCTCCTGGTGTGAAACAAATGATCAAAATGTCGGAGCAAGTTGTAAACATACATATTGTGGATTTCAAAATACTGGCGTAAAAGAAAAAGTGTGCCAAAGTAATGGAACATGGACCCCAGTTGGTGGGGCCTACTGCAGACCAGGTATTTCAATATTTCATGCAGCAAAATGAACTTTTAAGAGTTAACTAGTAGTAACCCCGGGGGGGCCACTTGGTACCTGATGTGTTATCATGCTCGTACAAAAAAACGCGGGAAAGGGTACCTTTTTCCAACGTAGGCACGGGCCCGCGCGGGCCCTCGTTTAGGGGTGCCAATTCGACCATAATTTCAAAAAAGGATGTACTTTTTTGCATTTGATAAATAAAAAGGCTTCTGTGATGATATTTTTAATCAAGCATTTTAAAATAGAATTTGATTTGAGAAAATGTGTTAGGAAAATTCAACTACTGTAGGTTTAACTCTTCGTCCCTGATTCATCACGCAGAATAACACTGGCCATATCAACAATTTTGATAAGTGACTTGTCTGCGATTAGGGTACCTAAACTTGACAAATTCAATGTGACAAGGGAAAGGGTATGTTCTCAAGAAAATTTTCCGCGATTAGGGTATGTATTTTGCTAAAGAAGGTCAGCGTTTAGGGTGCATATGTTGTTCCTTTGTACGAGCATGGTACTATAGAAAAGTATAGGAGTGGCCCCCCCGGGGTAGTAACTAATAATTATTAACTCTGTATGCTGGGTTTACTGCTACTGGCCCGCTGATATCAATGAAACTTTATGATACATTGTTTCAAGTAACGATCCACTTTCTGTGTAATTTCCACCGATGCTAGTTGCAAAAATCTTCCGTGAAATCTGCAAGAGAAAAATTGTTTCCTGCTGGGCCTACTGTGCCAATGATGCATTTGCCATCCTTCTTTTGTGTAAAGTGATGATAAACCAAATAACTTAAGAAATTATTAAAGTCAAGGAAGTAAGTCCGAAGTATTCTTAGTCTTCTTACAAGTCGTATTTTTATTGAAATTACTGTTATACTGATACAAACGACGTACAACAACAACAACATTGTTTTTCTAAGTCCTAAGTAGTCCAAACCAGTGACTTTTTGAACATGCATTTTTCGACAATTCTGCAAGCATTTTTTGCAATGTGGATTTGATTTTACATAATTTAGCAGACATAATAAACAATTAAAAGATAACTTTACAATGTTTTGACCATTTGCAATTTATATCTCACAATTGTTTTGCCATTTCCAGACAAAAGTCTTTTTCTTCTTTAGAAACGATCCCTACTTCAGTTCATTGTCCATTGTCATTTACAATAAGCACAGATCCTGGAAAAGCAACCGCTGATGTTAGTGCAAGACTTACCCCCGCAATATCAGATGCACCAGATTTCCAAGTTTCAATTAAACCTGCAGGGGACCTGACAGCACTCCCCGAAGGAAGAAACGTTATTAGTTATACAATTAATACCAGGAAAAGAATATATGCAAAGTATTGCAGAGTTGATGTTATGGTTAGGGGTATGTATGTTTTATTGCTGTTTTGAAATTATTTTACTTCTTTTGAAATGAAGAAGGAAGTTTTAATGCTTTCTCTCCAGCTTTAGTACATTTTTCACAAAGTTCAGAAACATTTTTGTTAAAACTTTTTGCCTGAAGGTTAGTTGTGGTTCTTTTTTACCAGTTTTTATGTATCCTGAAGTGAGATGTTTTACAGAAAGTTGTTAAGAATACTGTATACAGCACATCAAACCAATGAGTCAGTCAAGGAATAGGTAACTGCAAAAGATTAATATCACAGAAACTCTTTTATCCATGATAAGAAAGCACATTTGAAGTGGTTTAGCCATGTAACTGGGCATCAAGACACCTTACCTATGGCAAATAAGATTATGCATGGTAGAACACCAGGAAAACGAAGAAGGAGCAGACCAAGAACATCATGGATAAAAAGCATTAATGACTGGACAAACTTGTCAATGGGAGAAACATTACAAAAACAAAAGTAGAGCTGGTTTGACAGAAAGTGTTGTGGTAGTATCAGTGCTCCTACGGCCTCCTTGGGCTTTGGATAGAGAGAGAGAGAGCGAGAAGTTATTGATCTTCCCTGATCTACATTATTTTGTAAGACAGACTGGAAGCTAGCTAAGGATCTTCCGGGGGTAAATATTCTTCACAAGAATGCATTATTTTCCCCAAAAGTTCCTCTGCGCCATTCTTCTTCCCTACCTCTTTCTTTAGTTTATGTCTGTAGAATGGTAGCAAACTTAATTTTCTTTCCCCAATGGAATTTGTGAACAAGATTTACCCATGGCATCTGCCAAAAATATGATTGTCACCTTCATAGACAAAACTGTTGGAACAATTGATACAATTTTCGACCAGTAATAAATTATCTTCATTTTTTGTTGATAGATAAAGTACCGCCTCAAATTGTCAGGTGCCCGCATTTGCTTCTGTACACTGTGGCAGATGGCCTGAAAGTGAAGTTGGATCTGAATAAAACAGCCGAAGTGCAAATTATGGATGGTTTCAAAGGAGAACTTGTACCAAATCAAGCTTATAAATTCAATCGTTCAAAAGAATTTGTATTTGAAGGTCATTATCATTATCCAGGGAATTATACAATGGTTTTCCGAGCACATGATTGGAGCCAAGAAAGGAATTGCAGTATTCCTATACAAGTCAAATGTGAGTTTATGTTTTTACTCTTTAAGATTTTAAAATCCCGATTGGTCGTTGCAAAGTCATGTATTGGAAGTCAAGGATTTATCAACATATCTAACTTGTGCTGCAGGCCTCATTGATGTATATTAGGGGGCAAGCGACACTCACAGGCACAAAATATCACAACAAATTAGTTGCTGGCACCTTTACTGTTCTCAAGATTGCTTTGATTTGATTGCAGACACATTTTTCTCAACCATTTGCTTGCAGGCATAGAACATTTTTAATGAGGCCGGTTGTGGAGTTGTCTCACTGCGGAAGAAATGTGTGGAAGGAAAGCAATGTTTATCATTTTATGAAAGAGGTTTTTTGAAATCTTTGAAGAACATTTACAGTTGTGATGAAAACAAATAAGATGTTTGATTAAAGTAAGCTAGATGTTGAACAAACAAATTAGAAGAAGCTAGACCGTTAAACTTTTGAGAACAAAATATACGCGATTTGATTAAGGCGAAGTTTCAAAATTTGTGTCATGCCTCATTAATTTCCTACGATAAGGTATATCTGGAAAGGGGGGAAATGACCGTCAAACGGGGTGACTTTGATCACTTTGTACTTTAAACTTTAATCTTTCCTATGTCAAAACAGCTGCTACTCTGGAGGTCGTTGACCACAGGAGGTGGTATGATAAAGGTTCTTATGGTTGGTTGTCTGCACACCAGCAACGAAAGGTAAACTGCGGATGACAGATTCACACTTGTACTCCATTTTGAAAAAGTGTGCTAAATAAAAGTGAAGTTTATTCAGACTTCCTTGCATTTATAGCTAAAGATAATTTTCGACCCAAATGTTCCTATAGAATTTTGACTTACTGATCAAAGTCACCACCGTGGCTTTGGTCACTTGTCCATGGCTGCTAAAAAAGTGGACATTGCACCAAAATATAGTTTCTTTTTTGCATATCATAAGTCTGATGCACAAGACTCACACAAAAAAGTTGTATCACATTTTCTTCATTTCTGATCGGAATTATGGAGGAAAAACATAGAAAATTGATCATAGTCACCCCCACTTGATGGTATGTAGCTTTTTGAGAGAGATTAATAAATTCGAAGAAGAACAGATATTCAAAAAAAGTATTGGCAATTCCAACGGCGAATGCTGATTCTCTCTTTCATGCTATAGTTAGCATTACTTTAATTTGTTTTACAGAAAATTTTGTAAATAAGATTATATAATTTTGTGTGCTTTTCGTTTCCAGTAATTATTTATTGTACGTATATGCATAGCCATACAAGAACCTCTTTGTCGCTCCTTCACAGTGGAAAAGTATAGTCTGCACGCAGGCTAGTTAGTGTATGCACGGTCCACTGCAAATCAGTCCTTTGACTGACGTGGCCACCGTGCCTAAAGAATTTANTAATCAGAAAGCTTGGTTGGCCCACCGTCAAAGAACTTATCGAATCAGAAACCATAAAAATGGTGTACAAATCGGTAACCGGCCTAGCCCCCACTTAAGTTACAGAAATGTTTGCCAGGATGTCAGATACATGCAAGAGAGAATTACGTAATACCAAAACAGATTTGGCCGTTCCTCTTTGCAAATCGTCTTTCGGCCAAAAATGTTTCTCGTATAAGGGTGCAAAATTGTGTAACGATCTTTCTGTTGAAGTCAAATCGTCCAAAACTTATGAGATATTCAAAAAAAGTATTGGCAATTCCAACGGCGAATGCTGATTCTCTCTTTCATGCTATAGTTAGCATTACTTTAATTTGTTTTACAGAAAATTTTGTAAATAAGATTATATAATTTTGTGTGCTTTTCGTTTCCAGTAATTATTTATTGTACGTATATGCATAGCCATACAAGAACCTCTTTGTCGCTCCTTCACAGTGGAAAAGTATAGTCTGCACGCAGGCTAGTTAGTGTATGCACGGTCCACTGCAAATCAGTCCTTTGACTGACGTGGCCACCGTGCCTAAAGAATTTAAAATCAAATCAAACATTTACAGTTGCCACGGACGATAGACGTTTGTTTCGTTGTATTTCACTGAAGCAAGGTGTTATGTAGTATATCGTCTCGTCAAAAGACCATTACCAAAGCCGACCAGACCACCCCTATTAAACTTTCTCCGAGAAGAGAAGCACGCAGAGCTTTGTAGAATGAACGGTGGTACTACCCCAGGCGGCCAGCCAAGGCTCGAACTCGCAACCTTCCTCGCAGGAGGCGAGAGCGCTAACCACTAGGCCACCTTACTTTCGTTCACTCAACAGAATTTTCAAGAATTATTTTTGAAATGAAACGAACTGAACTGAACTGAATAATAAAATACCGGGTGAGTTGACATTGTTGCTGTTCATTCGATATGATAGCAATTACATTTACTTGAAATATCTTGCTTAATTTTGGACATGTTTAGTTAAACAGGAGAACCGACGAAATATGATCATCATTGTCGGCCATTTTAAAATTTCTTTATGAGGGGCATTCCCTAGAAATTTCCCACAACTTCGGAANCAGGCGGCCAGCCAAGGCTCGAACTCGCAACCTTCCTCGCAGGAGGCGAGAGCGCTAACCACTAGGCCACCTTACTTTCGTTCACTCAACAGAATTTTCAAGAATTATTTTTGAAATGAAACGAACTGAACTGAACTGAATAATAAAATACCGGGTGAGTTGACATTGTTGCTGTTCATTCGATATGATAGCAATTACATTTACTTGAAATATCTTGCTTAATTTTGGACATGTTTAGTTAAACAGGAGAACCGACGAAATATGATCATCATTGTCGGCCATTTTAAAATTTCTTTATGAGGGGCATTCCCTAGAAATTTCCCACAACTTCGGAAAGATTAGAAGTGGCCGATTTAAGGCAGGTCAAGTTTTGAATTTAATTGAACATGACTGCTGTTAAACAGTGCATTTGTCCACTATTCTTATGCTGAACTTTAAAATGGCTGGTTTTGGATGGCTACAATCTTGTTATAGGTCGTGGCTGGTTTTAAAGTGGTTTTGGCTCATTTTGGGTCGTTTTGGGTTTTAGTAAGTACACAAGTAGCCATTGAAATAGGGATTGCAGTAGCCATTGAAATAGGGATTGCATTTTTACTCAGCCATCATGTTTTATTCTTTCTTATCAGCCAAACCTTGCCAGATCAAGTATCCTCCACCAAACGGGAAAGTAGGAGAAATTGCAAACTCTTTCTTGACGACTTGCAATAATGGAACACGCTCAGTGTGCGACGTATTCCACACTTGGAGCCACTTTGATCATTCACGATGTGTGGACATTGCCTGGCCGATGGCCCCTAAATGTAACAACTTCATCCTTGAAAAGCCAGCTCCCGGTTGTGTAAGCGAAGGTGAGTTTGATTTGATATTCCTTGTCTGTTCATGTACTGAATATTCTGTTATCAAGGGCGATATGAAATACACAATTCCATTCCTCTAAATCCCTTCCAAATCACGAGAAAACCCAGAGAAAACTGGGAGAGGAAAAGCTGTGAGAGAAAACAGTCTGCGAAGTCAAACTTTATTAGGCCATGAAAATAGAACAAAAGGTGATGTTTACAGAGCTGTGAAGACAAAAAATGCTATGGAAAGCTAAAGGGCATTGCCAGTGAGATATGAACAATTTCTCGTAGATAATAAGCACGGATACATGCTAGCAAATCTGGGCCTAAAAATCTACAAATCATTAACCGCTATCTCCACCTGCGGCAGAATGCGCACTAACATGAGGTAGTTGTTTCCACTGTTCTCGATCTTCCACTACAGTGTTCAGGGAAATGATATCAAGGCCTGTCCATGCTGTGATGTTATCTCGCCATCTTTTAGGTGGCCGACCCCTATTTCTCTTTCTATTAATCATACCTTCCAAACAGATCTTGCTGACGCCACAATCCATTCATTTAGTGTGGCCAAACAGTTTGAGTACTTTACTTTTGATGACAGAGGTGATTGATGGTAAATGGGTTATCTGTCTTAGATTTTCAATTCTGACATGGTCTAACAGCTTTTGAAATCTACAAATGCTCGCCAATAATCAGGCCTAAATCTAGACTGATAACATGAGTCTCAGTTTTCCGCATTAAATTGAATTATATTATGGCTTCAGACTCGTGACAATACAGCTTCAAAACAGAGACTAATTAGGCCTAATGCGCCGCAATTAGGGCGCATCTAATCAAATTGCGACTTTCTTAATATGGTCAGACCACGTGCCTATTCTTAACATTTGATTGGCTGATTTGGTAAAAAGCTGACGCTGAAGCGAAAGAAGACTGGGGCTGACTGTGGCGCGTCGGGGGGTTTAACATAGAAATGAAATGGGTTTTCGGCTCATCGAAGCTGTGGAGACCAAATTTCGAGTACAGTTCAGAGATTTTCAACGAGATTTTCAAAATAAACCTGTGACAATTGTTGTTTCCCCATTGTCTAGTCTCGTTGTTGATCAAGTGGCCCGTCTGACAAAGCTAGGGATAAATGCCAGTTTTATTGGAGAACTTCAAAATTCGGTGAGCTGAAAGTGCATCTTTCCTTTGAATTAGCCAATAGTTCACAACAATTAATGCATTTCACAATTAATTCGCTCATAACAATTGCCTAGAATATCGTCGCATTTTCTCCTAGCCTTGTCTAAAAACTATCAGTGAACGACAGAGGAAAAACGATAAATTTTGCAAAGTATTCCGTTGAGATTAACGGTTTACTTACCAACGAATAATCGAACGTTATAGCGCAGACAAAGAAGTAATGAATGAAGCAAGCAATAAAATGTCTCATGGGGCCTAGTCCCGTGAGACGTCCAGCCACCATGTATTAAATCGGCGAAAATTGAGAATTGAATTGAGAAAGAGGCAACTCAAATGTGAATCGTTGATGTTGCCCCCGTCTTTAAAACTTCACTTGATTACGAGACGCAACTTGGAAACGAGATGTTCGATTTTTCTTCAGATTTTAGTCCCTGTTTAGAATCAGTTTGGTCGTGAGTTCTTGTATGAAAGAAAATGGAAACATCAGATTAAAAAATTGAACGAATACAAGGAATCACGTCGTCAGTCTGGCCTAAATCAGTATTTTAACTGTGCGATTTATACCGCCCTTGGTTATATCATTTCTAAATGATAGCGCTACACCAATAGTACTTCTTCGCCAGGACAATACGGAAGAAAATATGAAACCTGAGCTCAAGAGGTTGATATTAAATATGATATTTTATATAAGTCAACAGTTTGATATTTTCCGTACGTATTGCCCTGCCAAAATTTAGCATTTGGTTTTACCCGATCAGCAGGGCAAAAATATGAAAGGTTAACGCCATTTTGTATCCCTTGACGATGAGCAGTGTGGGAATATATTGCCTGCTCCTNGATGTCCCTCTTGGAAATTGCTAAAAATTTTGTAAAAAAATGAAAAAAGGCATTGCAACTTTGGAAAGTTTACTATAGACTAGTTTCTATAATGCCTAATAATTGTTATGTGTGTCTCTTTTCGTAGTAATTGAATTTTCTCTGAACCGAACTGTATATAAATATGGACGTAAAGAGAGAAGTATTTTCTTAAAAAGGGAGTTTTCAGACGATCTAAAGGGCGTGGTCTCAAAAAATTTTCCGGGGGCAAGCCCCCGGACCCCCATTTAAGCTCGCTTCGCTCGCTCTTCAGCCCCCCCACTTCAAAACCGCTGCGCGGTCCCTGCCTGCTCCTCAACCAATCAAATTCTCTATCTTGCTTTATCGGGTAATGAAGCTGACAGATCACAGTTCGTGAAAGGCAGGCTGCTTGTTATCCATTGTAATTTGGATATATAGTAAACCCCGCGAAGAATTGTAGGCTTTAATATTGTGAAAATTTTTATATTCATCTTAATGAGAGCTATCATTTTCCAATAGATCAATATCATTTTCTTGATAGCTCTTAGTTGTTGCTATTCACCGCTGTGCACATGTAGTTTTATGTACTGGGTGTCCCAAAAAGATGTATCGGCGTTTGCCAAAATGTACCATCTTGAATGAAGCACTGTCTTGAACGAATGACCAATCATTTCGTAGCAGAAAACTTAACTTAAATGAAGAAATTTATTTCACTGAAATCGGTCATACCATTCTGCAGTGTTTTGCTTGGAAGTAATTTTTGCACAAACTTCGAAGAGAGCTAAACATTTTCGATAATATTTTCCCCTGGTTTCAGCTTCAAAAAATGAAAGCGAGCATCATCGTCTTCCAGGGAGGAGAACCTAATGAAAAATTTGTCTCTTTCATTTAAAGATATATGGGTTGCGTATTTAAGTTCCCTAGAAAATCACTGATTGATATCATCTCAAATGCACTTGTTACCTCCTAGAGCTGAAAATGGAACGAAGTTTCATCATAAATTGCAGCTCATCTCAAGACTTTTAAGAAATAGCTTCCATGAAAAATTGTTCAGGAACTCTAGAACGATGTGACGGGTTTTGTGAAATAAATTTCTGCATTGAAGTTTGCATTTTTGCTTCAAAATGATAGGAAACTCATTCATGATTGTACAGTTAGGCAAACGCCGATACATCATTTTGGGACACCCATTACTGTTCATTGGAACACTTCATGGCTTTCTTAACTTGTCATTTTTTAAGCCCGCAGGGAGCCCTCACGGCAATAATCTAATCTAATCTAATCTAATCTAATCTAATCTAATCTAATCTAATCTAATCTACTGGTGAGTAGATAAGAACAAGAGCAATTTTGGAAAATTGTGGACATTAATCGAAAGCAGCCTTTAATCTTTCAATGAAAGTCTAATTTAGATTTGGAGACCAAATTCGGATATTTGTGTTTGCATTTTCATTTCATTTCATATTCTTTAAACACAGTGACCCCGTCAGCTAAGACTGATTTTCAGGGGGCCGCGACAAAAATGTACAATTTGTAATTTAATTCATATAAGATTAAAATAAATAATATAATTACAAAACTTAAATCTAGAAATAGATACATTGCGGTCATGATTTATAATCGACGTTTATAAGCATACAAAGAGGCCATTGCTTAACCATAGGTTCAAGGCTGTTCTAAAGATGCGCACTACGATATAAGAATGCTTTCTGCCCATCAAGCCTTTTTACTAGAGGGACGCGTAAGTCGGTCTCAGAGTTTCTCAAGTTGATAATTTCATGTGAAGAGTTTTTTGAAAAAACATTGGAGAGATAAGTAGGTGCAAGACCATTTATGGATTTGTAAATGATGGCCGAGCGATAGTTGGCCACTTTAGCTTTTGTATCAAGGCATCAGAAGGTGCATCATAGCTGCTATTGTTCACAATTCTGGCAGTGCTATAGTGTAACTTTTGCTGTGCAAGTCACCTGGATTCACCGCAGCTTCCCACACAGAGCAACAGTAGCGGAAATGCGGTTCTACAATACCTTCATAGATTTGGCTTAGATTTTCTTGGGGTTGCAATTTCTTAGCATGCTTTAAAAATCCTAAAGCATAATACATCTTTGCACGCAAGAATCTAGCCTTGACTTTCATCGATGGATCCACGCAAGAATATTTGAGATTAAAGTTTTGCGATTTTACAAAAGGTACAAATTGTTTTGACTCACCAGTTGAATTTAATTCATTTCAATTAATTCGATAGTTCTCTAGATACCACAGTATTATCACAAGTATTTCTTTCCATTTTAGCACTTCTCAAAAATCCCGTAAATGGAACTTGTCCCAACGGAACAGTCACAGGATACCGAACACCTATCAAATGCTGTAAGTTGTTTTCCAACTTTGTTAAAATTATTTCTTCGTGTTTCTTATTTCAGTAATCCAAGATGACAGTACTCCTTTTTTAGATCCGCAAAAACTTCCTTGTCCTACCCATTCAGTTCTATCCCTGTTTCACTAACGTTTAATCGTTCTGCATGACAACTTGGCATGAATTCTGCATAATATTAGGAAATTTTAAGATTCTTATAATCGTGCTCCAAACAGTCATTCAAATGACGTTTCCCGAGTCTCGATTTCAATGGGATAAAATAAAGGACAAAACCTTGACCTCTTTTCCAGTTATCTTTCATTCCCAAAGCGCATGTTTGTCTTCGAAATGCATGATTTATCTTTGACTACCATGACAACGAAATGGACATTCCTTTGTTTAGTTCCACTCGTTGGATTGTTTGATAAATGCCTCCCTCTAATAAACGTCTCCCTCTAATAAACGCCACACCAAATTCCTTGAAAATTTAAAAAGGGCCTTGGAGGAAATACGGTATATGATTATTGTCTTTGATGCTAAACATTAACAGCCGCATACAAGAACCTAGTGGATTAAGAACCTACAGGCTGAAATTTTCAAATTAGACCCCCATTTAATAAGAACCCACTGTATAATTCATTGTATAAAAACCCAGGCTGTTACTGTATCAATTTTACTGCTGGTTTTAAAATTTAGTCATTGCCATTCCATTTATATTTTAGATCCCTGTCCAAGAAGCATGGTTTTTGCGAACGGAACATGTCATCTTTGCCCTGAAAACACCACGAACTACGAATTCGGCAGTTCAACGTGTGAGCCGTGTCCAAAACATCAAATGACCAAACTCTCAAAAGCACCGAGGTTTTGTGAAGGTGAATAAAATTGAATTGAATGTAATTTTGCAATAAAATTGAATTGAATGTAATTTTGCAACATATGTTTTATTCAATTAAAAATGTTACACAAACAAGCTACTTAAGAAACGCTACATGCAGGCGTGCATAATGTTCAAACCAGCCTGGGAGCGGTAGAAATTCTCTAAAAACCTGCCTGCATATCAGTTTTGTACAGCTGGGGTAGAGAACCCCGGCCGAGATAACAACAACGACAACAACTTCCGCCACCACTGCTCCCCTCCAGAATCCCCATCGCTCAAGACACTTCATTTAATTTTCAATTATTGATACATGGATCAGTGAAAGGACTGGTTTTTAGGGGGTCATGTCAAAAATAGAATTACAAAGAAAAAGCTCAGAAATACCCCAGGGGGGTCACTTGAACTTTTGTTTACGGGGGGGGTCCATCCGCAACTTTCAACATTCACCCAAAAGTATCAAATTAATTTTTACTGACCCAAAAGTATCAACCTCGTTTTTACGGATGTTAAAAGAAATAAAAGCTGTTTTGCATCTGGTATGCATTGGTTAATCCCAAAAGTATCAAAAATTTATTTTTTGTAAATCAGCTACCCATAAATATCAAAAGGTATATTTTTCAAATCAGGTACCCAAAAATATCGGATCATAAAGCAAATCCTTACCCAAAATTATCGGATGGACCCCCCCCCCGTATATAAAAAGTTCAAGTGACCCCCCTGGGTGAAATACAAAGTTAATTATAGAAATACGCTCATGCTATCAGGTCAGGGTTCCTTGTTCACAATATCATTGATTCGAATATTTGAATTTGTGTAGATGAATTGTCATTCACACTATATATGCTGATATTTAAAACATATACAGTATATATATATAGCGTTTGTACTGGATGTGCGAAAAACGTACCCACTTGCGACAGACCNCCCGATACGTTTAGTGCATATATTCTATGGCGTTTAAAAGTATTTACAGATAGGATTTATCGATTATTATTGCTATTCATACTTCGCCACACGCTGCGCATTTATTTGAATCGATTTTCCTTGATTGATGTCAAGACAGAGGCATGATTTCATAAAATTGGCCATAGAATGTTCACGAAGGCACTGGAGACCCCTAAAGATAAAAAACGACGAAAATTTGAGGAACCTTCTAAGCCCAGGGGGGTCACTTGAACTTTTGTATACCGGGGGGTCCATCCGCAACTTTCAACATTCACCCAAAAGTATCAAATTAATTTTTACTGACCCAAAAGTATCAACCTCGTTTTTACGGATGTTAAAAGAAATAAAAGCTGTTTTGCATCTGGTATGCATTGGTTAATCCCAAAAGTATCAAAAATTTATTTTTTGTAAATCAGCTACCCATAAATATCAAAAGGTATATTTTTCAAATCAGGTACCCAAAAATATCGGATCATAAAGCAAATCCTTACCCAAAATTATCGGATGGACCCCCCCCCCGTATATAAAAAGTTCAAGTGACCCCCCTGGGTGAAATACAAAGTTAATTATAGAAATACGCTCATGCTATCAGGTCAGGGTTCCTTGTTCACAATATCATTGATTCGAATATTTGAATTTGTGTAGATGAATTGTCATTCACACTATATATGCTGATATTTAAAACATATACAGTATATATATATAGCGTTTGTACTGGATGTGCGAAAAACGTACCCACTTGCGACAGACCACGATAAATCACACACTAGAACGATTTTGGTGAGCGATTTAATCTTTAGTTAAAATGAATTATACTCGGCGATGGTGGACAATTACATTAAAGTTACCATGTTGCTTTAAAATCATTCTTCCAAATATTCCTGTACAAGTAAACAACAAACATCAGATATCCGTATTGCTCTTCTTAGCTCCTTGAACCAGCCGTTGGAATTAGCTTTCAACACTTTGGAAGAGAAGCAACCCATTTTAAATTATCTTGTTTTTCATTCAGACATATGCAACCCTGGTTCATCGCTCGATTCAACCAATCAAACATGCACAAAATGTCCACGTGGTTATTACGCAGCTCCCGGTGCAAGAAATTGCTCAAAATGTCCATCTGGCCTAACAACCTTACAAGAAGAATCAACAACAATAAGCGATTGTGGTGTGTAATTTTTTACTTTTTGTTCGCCTATCAAAAGCTTTCATCTTGGCCCTCACAGACGGTCTAAAGTCTAAAAGATTTGCGATAACGCAGAATTACTCATACAAAACAACATTGTGTTTGTTCCTGCAATCCAGCCATTCCTATAACTTTGTTTATTCTTCCAACAGTTTCCGGCGGCTTCTATTCTGGCAATAGTGGATCATTGATGATCTCAAAACAAAACATAACTGCATCAAAAGCAACCACTTATCGCCTCAACATCATTCCGGGATCGTTCCCATCAGGCGTAGCGAACAGTGTCATGGGATTCAGATTCCGTTCAACATATCTAAAACAAAGCTCAAATTGCCATGCGAATTACGTCAGAATTTTAGCTATTGTCAACACGATTGAATTCAGTTTGACGGAAAAGTTGTGCGGAGGAAGTTTAAATAAAGATCTCGCTGTTGCAATTACAAAAACTGGATTGATTGCTGAATTTGGATTTGCTGATGTTTCAAAGGCTTCATTGTCATTGGCATTTGGAATCGGTAAATAATTCTTTTATCACGTTTGCTTTGCGGAGAAATTTTTTAAAATGATATCGTATAACTATTATTTTATTATGTCTTATTATTTTAGGCCAGCTGTATTTTAGAACAGGAGCTATTCGAAGCGGTTATGGCGGTTCTTCTTGGTCTAAACATAAGTCTACGTTGTTCTTTTAATAAGCATATAGTATATAAGGAAAGCTTGAAACGCTTTTAGGGAATTGTTTATTCAAGGGTTGTGCCACAGACAAGAGTAGCAGATTATTGTTTTCAAATTTCACTGGGTGCAAGTGGAACTTTGTTCTAAGTAATTTGTAGAGCATAGAAAGGCAGTTTACTAAAATTAATTCCGTGAGTCAACTGAGGGTTTCCTTTGCTCTTCGTTGTTTTTATGTTGTAGTTTATTTTCAGTTGTAACTAATGTTTAATTGTAGTTTCTGTCAAACTTTGCATTTAAGTATTTCTTTGCTTTTATGATTATAAGTTTTGTCTTTTTGCAGTTGAATGTGCTCAAGGAGAAGCGTACAACCTTAGTTCACTCCAATGTGAAAAATGTCCACTAAATTCTTACATGAACACGTATGGAGCAGTGAAATGTACGCCTTGTGAAAATGGAAAAGTAACGAGGCTCGAAGGATCTGTTGGATGTGTGGGTGAGCAGTATTTGCTATTTAGCTTCTACTTTCAAGTTTTATCTTGTTTTTTTTTTAACCATTTCGGTTGAACTTTTAAAGAAGCACTTTTCTGCTCCTCAAAAGGCTTTATGAGGACTCGTTCGAAACAGTCTTTCTAAGCAGGCAGGATCATTGGAAGTATTTAAAAAGTTATACCGTATCATACAGGGATTCAAGTACTTACGTTTCTCCCTTTCTGCACACCTGTCATATTGCAATTAGCTATTTTGATGCTAAATATTTTTGTAACTGGATTTTTCTTTGTAAATTTGTTTTTGACCCCCTTACAACCAGTTCTTCTAGTGATAGGGTGTTCATGTATAAATGATGGACAATTAAATGATGGACAATGAAATGAAATGAAATCAGCACTGTTTTGTATTTCATTTCAAGCCATTCATAATTTCGCATACTTTTTTAAAATGACTTTTTTCATTTCTTACAGTCAGGTGTCCAGTTGGAACAAAAAAGAATGGAACATCATGTGTTGATTGCCCAAGGGGATACTATCAAGATGAAGCAATCGAAAGTACTTCATGTAAAAAGTGCCCAAATAATACAATCACTCAACGAAGCCGATCTACAAATATCACTGATTGTGTTGGTATGTTACTTCTTTGCTTTCATTATTGTCATCGTACATTGTTATTTGATAAATGTTTATTTCCAACGCAATCGAAAGCATTTCCAATGCATGTCTTTTAAGCTATCCGTGGCTTGCAATGCATGTCAAATTTTGACACTGGCAAATTTAGCCTTGCGTAGAAAAGCATTTACTAGCGAGTTAGTCATTGTTCGACTTTGAAGTCGATGTTTTGTCAGTGAAGGATGAAGTGAAGGTTATCTTGCTACTAATTTAATTTTTTTTTACATATTTTTTATTTACGATAGAGCAATTTTAGTTCCAATTTTAGAAAGAGCTCAGAATGAGAAGATTGTCAAAATTGCATTCAAGTTTATAGAATGTTTTCCAGGTAGTAAAGCAGGAAAACTCTCCAGATCCACATAAAACTTGGATTTAGTTTTTAGTCTCCTAGAAATCTGGCACTTGTGTGAATGATTTAAGTTTCTCTTATTTGCATTCAGTCCGTGGGAAGATTTTTGCGTAAATATTGAAGGAATTTATATTTTTCAGCTCCTTGTGTTGCTGGTCAATACAAATCGGGTAATAATTGTATCCCATGTCAAATTGGAATGTTCCAGCAATCTCCTTTCCATGCTTATAAAATGTGTGAGTTTTGTGCCAAAGGAACAACTACGTTAAGCACCGGGTCAAAATCAATTGATACTTGTGTTGGTGAGTTTAACCTTGTTTTGTTGTTGTTTTCAAGACACCAAATAATACCATTTGTTTACATTCATGGATTTATTTGTATGTTTGGTAGATATGTTGATATCTTTGTTTGGTATGCTGTATTGGGGAAGCCTTTCTTTAATGCATGTTATCTCCATTTATCTCCATTTAGCATTTTTTTTGTCATCACACAGCTCCGCAATTTACGAAATCTGTTTGTTTTTTGCAAACTTTACCTTGTTTTTGTGTGTTTTGTTTAATACGTTTAGTCGTTTGAAGTTATATTGTTGTTAATACAGAAATTAACCAATTCAATCTGGAAAACTCTTTGTGTCTATTGTTACTGTAAAATACCTAGAGTATCAAGCTTTGTCAACTAAGGCATGCAGAGGAGGTGGCACGTGGGAGGGGGTAACTGGATCGTTCTTATATTTTTCATGTGATGATTTCTTGAAGAAAGCATTTTAGAAATCAGACATTCTTGGAGATTTGTTATAAGTTTTATTTAGAAATTTCAATGTTTTAACTGACCACCAAAGTTCACAAAGAACGTGGACGACGACAGAAAGATTCGGAAACAATTTATTTAGGCTTTTTCGTATGAGAAAGATATGCTAATCACTGAGATTTCTTCTGCAGCAAACATTATTGACACTATAACCCATGATCCAGTAACACCCCCGTCTTGATTTTGTCATTTCAGTTCAATGTTCATATGAAGGTGAATATTATGATAAAACAACTGGAACTTGCAAGGAATGCCCCCGTGATACTTACAAAATTGCGAGTGAATTTCAACAGACAGAATGTACCCCATGCCCTACTAATCATACGACAAACAGAGTTGCAGCTGCCAGTATCACTGAATGTATAGGTATTTGTCTTATTTTCTAGTTACTTGAAAATGAAGTATAAATATTTTTTCCCTGTCTTAATCGGCAATTGAATTATTGATAAACTGGTCCATTTCCGATGTGATATATTTTGGCAATGGAACACTCGGTAACTTTCTCTCCTAAAAACATCTGTTTATCTTCCAATTTTTCCAAATGTAGACGGAAAAAGTATTGAAGTTATCACATCCAAATTTCCAAAAGAATTGTCACAAATAGTGAACAACTTAATTGAAGTCATTGTGTATTTATTCTCCTCAAACCAATGTTTCTTGAGCAAAACTGGCAGTGGAGTTCAGATGTAATCAAAAGTGATCACAATCAATTTTTGGAACTCAGTTCCTATTTGAAACCTAATCAATTTTGTGTTTCAAATAGGAAACGTGCTGGTATATAGAGCTTGTTTTAGCCTTCTAATGTCACTTATGGTATCAATCTTTTATAATTATTGTAGAAGAGATGCAACTCAATTTCTGTGAGCTTAAACTTTGCCCGGGGGGGGGGGGGTAATTTCAATAGGGAGATGATGGGGATGTGCCATTTTGACATGTGAAGTCACACCCCAAAATTCACAAATTTTCCAAAAACCATACCCAAGAATTTACAGGCTATAAAAATTCATACCCTAAAATTTAATATAATGGGTCCAAAAATCCAAAAGTTTACCCTAAAGAATTATTGTTGACATTGATACCCCAAAATTTATAATCATACCAAAAATGATACCCCAAAATTTATGGCTATTTATGATCTTACCAAAAATGACATCCGAACATCTATTTTCATCCCGTACCGGTATATATGGTAGAACCCCCCCTTGCCCTCGGAGAGTTGCATGACTTTGATGCATTCATCGTTCTGCGCACACATTATTATTGCATTTAGTCAAACAATTTATGCAAATACTATTGTCAACTTGTCACTTACGTTCCCAATAGGAAGATATTCTCAAAAACCTGTGCACTGAATATTTTGAGTTTCTTATTACCTTTTCTATCTTGCAGATCAATACGACAATTGTTCCCCAAATCCATGCAAATTTCCAGGCTGGTGTGAAGACACTGGAACAGACTTTAAATGTCATTGCCCTTTTCTTTATGCTGGCAAATTCTGTGAAAATCGTAAGTTCTTTTTCTACTTCTGGCAACGTCATACTTTTGTGGGGTGAGTGGCCGAGCGGCCGGCTTAGGGGTGAGTGGCCGAGCGGCCGGCTTATACAGTAACCGTTAGGTAACTAAAGTTAAGGTTGCTCGAGTGAGGTCAAAATTTGGATGGGCGACTCTCCAGATGCCTGGCCAAACAACTTACTTCCCCGTCCTTCGGAAGGGACTTTAAATTAGGGGTCCCCATGCCTGGATGCGGCATGCACTGCACAATGCAATGCACTATTTCAAGGGAACTTTTCATTCTACTTGAAACAAAGTGATGATGATGATGATGATGATGATGATGATGATGATGATGATGATGATGATGATGATGATGATGATGATGATGATGATGATGATGATGATGATGATGATGATGATGATGATGATGATGATGATAGAGAATTATTTTGAATAATGTTTATAGCTTCGCTGGCTCTTGTTGATCAAAGAACACTGAAAGACTTTATTTTTGTAATACAAATAGTTCTTGATGCTGTTATTTGGGATATCTATTTCCTCCTTTTTATGGAACCGACATTTTTAAAGACATTATGATTGGAAAGCAGATACAGTGATCACCATACCGGGGAAGCAGTTCTTGCGTGGAGGGGGGGGGGGAATCGAAAGAGGGTTTTTTTTAAGTAGCGACACTTTCAAACCTTCTTTTGGGATATTACAGGTAAATGGCACTGTGATTAAATCATTTTCAAAACATAGGGACATCACCCCCCCCCCC
>REGM01000001.1:3925774-3944220 GCA_004194415.1 Aurelia aurita | reverse complement strand
AACAGAGCAATCTAAAATCTTCTGCTTGCGCTAACAGGAAAGTTCAATCACAAATAAAATATTCACAAATATACAATTCACGAAGCTATGTTTCATTTGCTCAGAGACTTGAACAAGCAGTAAGTCGCTTCTTACTAACTTTATGATTTATGAAGCATACTTTCTAAAGGCTCATTCCCACTGCGCATTCCCACTGCGCAATTGACTATCATCGCTTTCCTCATCGCCAATTTGTCAAATGCAATGAAAGTTCATCTTGCACTGGGTCGTAAAAATAAAGCTTTACAGTCAAAGGTCGTTTCCAGTGCAAGATGAACTTTCATCGCATTTGAAAAATTGGCGATGAGGAAAGCGATGATAGTTGATCGCACAATGAGAACTGGCTTTAGAGGTTTAAGGTAGCCCTGTTTTGCTTTCTCTGAAAGTTTAAGGAAACTTCAATCACAAATAAAATATTCAGGCTACTTTCCAATCAGTGAAATTTTCCGAGCAGACGGAAATTTTATTGTTTACAGAGAAAATGTCACTTTGAGGTTCAATGGAAATTTACGGCTCAGTGACTTTTCGTTGTTTAAAATTCTACCCACTCAGAAAAATTCCACTCAGAGGAAATCAGCTCTATTTTTAAGTTGCGGGCTGATGAAAAATTTCAATGCCAACTCTCTTGCTTAAAATTTTCGATCAAAACATGTTATGACTTTTGCATTCGATGTTGTATTTATATTTTCTCCTTTGTTTCAGTGTCGCAAAGTGTATGCAAGTGAGCCAAAGTACAACTCCATCATAATAAATAAACTCGGGTAAGATTCAACTTGTTTCTGTTTTATCGCTTCTGGTACCATTAAATGATGATTGAAATCCTTGCATTTCAACAACAACAGCTACAACGACAACAACATTTACAACAGCAACAACAGCTCAAAATCATGACAATAAGTACGAAAATTCTACATACGAATGTTGCGTTCTATAGTAGTTGTGTGTTTCTGGTCTTTCAGATTTTCGTCCTCTTTTCCAATCCTCGTTGATTATCCCAAACAGTCCTTATCTGAATACCTTCTAAACTCTCTTGAGCTCCCAAATCTACGAAAATGCACCACATTTAGCCAGCGTTGCCGTAAAAATGGTATTTCCAAATTCCTAACGAAGGCCTACATCTATTACAAGCTTGGTAAAGAGTGGAAATGAAGCAACGGAGAAAGAAATTGATTTTAAAATGCATTGATAAAGTAAACAACTTCTTACAGTTCATATCACATCTATCCCACTTATTGCAACTCCAACCAAATTCTGCAACTCCAACTTGTGACAACATTTTTTGGCCCAGTTAATCATTCAATCAATCAATCAATCAATCAATCAATCAATCAATAAATCAGTCTTAACTCGCAAATTGTTTCTATTTCTCTTTGTTGATAAGATTCGCGTGGCATTAATTTTATGTTTTCCCCTTTCTTTTAAATGTCAATTCATTTGATCTCAAGAATTGACATTGAAAGTGCTTATATTTTCTCCTTTCCATATCTTTCTAGCAAAGGCAGTGTCATATGTGATTTTTCCATTTATTTCTCATCTGATGTGAAAGACCCAAAGAAAGCACTAGAAGCTAGTGCAAACAATGGGACATTTGGGGCATTTCAAGTTGATAAATCGTCTTTTAGAACAGGTAAGAAAACCATTGGCACTGACTGTGTTGTTCCTATGGGTATTGTTATTATTTCTTTATCTTTTCAAGCAATGAAGATTCAAGATAGTTAAGTGTTCCATCAGTTTGAACTGATCAGTTTTATTTTAAGTCACCCGTGAGTTGTTTTATTCACCACATGATTTTTCAGTTTTTCATATTTAACTATCATCGTGTTTCGAGACTTACATTAACCTGACGACCTTGATGCCTGCAGCCCTTAATATTTATGAATTTAAGGACGCCTGAGAACCGTATTGATATCAAAATATTTTGATGGTACGTCTCCAACATGTAGAAGTCCTATGAAGCGAAGGTTTGATCTCGTAGAAGAACTTGCTTTGGGTTATATATTGATGTATTGATGTATTGATGTATTGATTTATTTTATTGATTGATTGATTGATTGATTGATATTTTATTGTAGTGAAAACAGATGGTAAGCCCGAGAAACCAAAGAAAAAAAACCATGTATTAATGGCAGTCCTCATTGTTATCGGGGTTCTGGTTGCAATTGGATTGATAACATTTGGTCTTGTTTACTCAAGACACAAAAATCGAATTCGGGTCAAGTTTGACAAAATGTTTTCAAATGAAAGAGTGACCGTGGGATATCCTATGGAAGAACATTAGATGTGCTCCTCCAGCGAGGTTTGACCACAGTGCATTAGTCATTTCATAGATTATATATGCTGATTATGCAAAACACATTTTGATAAATGCCGTAGTCAATTGATTCACTGTAAACATTGCATCCAGTTTGTAAAAAAATGTAAACAGAGACTAGAAGTTAGATCGTAAACAGTTTCCTATCTTCTGCTTTTATTGAATCTTTTAAGTATATGCAGTCGCCATTATTTTATCTCGATTAGTTTCTTTTAAATCTTTGTATTTCTTTTATTATTTAAAGTTATTTAACGCAATTTCTTTTATCAGTTTTGGTTCTTTTTTTTTGTCTGTTTACACATTTAATTTCAAGTTTCTGCGCTCTATTTATCTAAAATATTTTGACGGAATGGAATTGTTGATTTTGTTTTTATTGACACAAGGCTTTACGGTATTTACTTATTTGCTCGTCAGCTCATTGGTCATCAGGCCCGCCGAGAAGGAAGGCAGGGGGTAGATTGCCCCAGACCTCGACTTCAAAGGGACCCCCAAAAAGTTGCGATAGGCAGTAGTGGTCCAAAAAAGAGTGTTTTCCATTGTTTGCCGAGTGTCTAGATGATTTGGTCGATCAAGATTTTATCTTGATTGATTATTTATCTTGATGCGACGCGGGAAATTTATCGAACATTGACCAAACGAACATTAGAAGAACGAAACGCTTGAACTTAATTCTCACTGAGGAGGCTGCCGGAGGGCAGCGAAAATTCTGAGAACAAATTATTACAGTGTAAGTGTGTTTAAAATTATGGTTTTGAAACTTAAATATAGGTATGAAACTGCCTAAGTACAATTTGTCATATAACACACGGGATCTCATCAAATCATTGGCTCAAAACACCAGTGACCGAAAACACGATTGATTCATGATTTGGTCGATCAAGATTTTCTTAATTAGTCATTTTTCAGTCAGCTTCAGTATTTCTAGTGGCCCCAATTCGGTTTTGTGCCCCAAGCCCCACAAAGTCTCTTGGAGGGCCTGCTTTTAATAGCGCACAAAATGTATCGCACCACAAAGAGGAGATCTGACCCCGATCTGACCGAAATAATTGACGATTGTTTAGAAATTTATTCAGAACAGATAAACCAACATCAATGCGAGTAACGTCATCATTTGAAAGAATTATCTCAAACAAGTATAAAATATGACATGTATTTATTCACCTACGTTCATTTTATTATTTTTCTTACAACTATCAAGTTTCAATAAAATATTGTTTCAATGTTTCCCTCTATAACATCAATTCATTATTCATTTCATATAGCGTATTAATCTCTAACTTTTATCTTTATTTTTACCAATCCCATTTGACTTTTATTTCTTGTTCTTTCATGATAACTGTTTTATCCATTCGCCAATTTTACTCATTTTAAAAACAGAATTCAGATCTGTGATTCAACGCGTGATTTTATAACGAGGTTGATTTGTATTGGTATGTATTTGTTATTCTGATGTGTGTTTGTAATAATGGTGCTGTCTTAATTGCTGGACAATTGAATTTTTTAAGACGTTTTTAGCTAATTACACAGGTTACAAATGGCTTGTGGGATGGATTTTTCGATCTGTTGCGGATTTTGCTTTGTTTGTAGACTCGATTTGAACACCTTAAGAAGTTCAGACTTTAAAAGATTAAGCTCATTATATATGTTTGCAAAATCTATGCTCTTTCCATCTGTTCACGATACTGCAATGATCTACAGTATTGGGGAGCGATAATTTCAACTTGAAAGAGATAGAGAAGCCGAGTGATTCAATTTTATTTGAGGGGAATAATGGATTCTCGTTAAGATTATTTCCCCATGCATGGCAGGAGCTTCCTCTAAGGCAGCGACATGGCTACAAAATTGATGGAACGAAATCTTCTGTGACTGATCGTTGTCAGTTTCGAACAATCACTGCATTGGTATTCTATGGTGGAAATTTAGTTTGTTAGGGTGTTGTTGTTGTTGTGTCCTTACAAGAGCGAAAATTTGATTTGTTGCTGCATTGATTTTTCAGTCAAATTTCTACCAAGGACACCAAAATAAAGATCAGATATTCACAAACCATTTGCACCTTTAATTAATGTGACATTATTTTAGTTCGTGCGAATGTGATTTTTTTTTCGTTTTTACGTATTCTGCATATTCAGACAAAAAGGTGAAAATATTTACAGAGTTATTTCAGTGTTATTTAACTTTTAGAATACGATTTAGTCGTACATGCAGTATGCATATAATGTTATTTTGAAACGACCCAGTCTTGCTTTACGCAATAAACGTTTTCTTCAAAAACTCCGAAGTTCATTTTATTGATTTGGTTTTTAGGTGACGTTCTGCCTTCCTATGACGTAGACTGGCAAAAACTGCTGATTTTTAGGCAAAAATATTAGTTAGTTCGCGATTATTGGTCATGCAACTGGTGTAGCTCTACAGTTCTACACTTCTACAGAATCAGAAATCCTTTAATAACTTTGACCTAACTGTTTAACCAGAATCTTTGTTTTCGTCCACAGAATTGTATTTGAAGAGTTAAAAGCAAAGCTGGGTTGGAAGTTATTTTCGGTTAATCATATTTACCTATTTTTCATGAATATATATCGAAAGGCTGTTTTGAATTGCTGAATAGTAACATATGACTGCATAGCTGTAAGATCATTAAAGACCCATTGCTAACCATGATCCTTTGCGGGCCCAAAGTCGAATGATACGAAAGTCATTTCTGGCCTAAGTTCAATTTTTTTGCTTTTCATTCGGCATGCAAAGGATCATGGTTAGCAATGGGTCTTTAATCGATCCCTTAGGAAATATGGACGTTAATATATTGTTCTGTTAGTGTGTACATGATTCGCTTGAGCTAATTTCATATTTAAAGCGATACAAGTATTGTGATGATCCTAAATCCTTGTGCCTTGTAGTGTTTAAAAATCTCCTAACAAATACAAAATAGATTGAGATTAAAGCTATGTTACTTTGTAAATATAGTAACAAAAGAGCTACAATGAAACCCAGGGGGGGGGGGTACTCCCAAACTTTCATTATGGGGGGGTCCATGCCAGTATTTCTTTGCTGACCCCTAAATATTGAGTCTAATGCTTTGGAGACCCTAAATATTGTTATTTATTTTTATTCTGGGTCATGGAGACCCCAAATGTGGTTATTTATTGCATTATATATTAACGGATGAACACTAAAGTACATGGCATACAAATGATTGAATCTTTCACTGTAATGAATTGCGCCAACTTTCACGAGTCTCCCTTTTTTCAGATTCATTGACCCCAAATATTGAATTATGTTTATGTTGTTGTTCACAGACCCCAAATATTGGCACGGACCCCCCGTATTGAAAGTTGGGGAGTACCCCCGCTGGGCAATGAAAACGTTGTGTGTTTTGAGCTACCAAGCCAGCAGAGGAGATGAACTGGATATTTCTTTAGTTCATTCATTTCAGCTGAACTAAATTGATTGTGTGTGCAACCCCCCTGATCTACCCTTCCCCAGCCCATATTGCTAACTTGTTCATGGCGAACTTTTGTGTCAACTATTCAGGATAGCTTTTGTGGCAACTATAAGGAACAAGGATTGATGCAAAATACATATATACTACTAAAGTCTATCTCAAATTTGATGTCACGTGAGATTTGCGATTATGCAAAGTTATTCATGGAAAACACCAATCTCGTCCCCAGAGCATGGGCGGTAGGAGACGCGTGGATTGCTTTTTGAAAATATTGTGGTCATAGGTTGGGGTTATTAAGATTAATTTAGCCGCGATGTTTTCAGAGTGGCTGCCTGTTATTTTGTATCCACTTACGGTTGACCCGGCAGACGCTAATCTGCCCATCGACTTAATCAGATTAGCGTCTGCCGGGTCAACCGCAAATGGCTACAAAATAACAGGAAGCCGCTTTAAAACATCGCGGCTAATTTTAATCTTAATAACCCTAACCTATGACCACAATGTTTTTCAAAAGCAATCCACGCGTCTCCTACCGCCCATGCCCAGAGTGAGTTCGTTCCTCTACTAGTGAGTTCGTTCCTCTATTGGGATACAAGTGGCCGTTCTGCAATTTGATTGGCTATTCGAAAACAATAGATAACACAAACTATTTCTCGAAAACTTACTAATTATTGGAATAACAACAATATAATCTAGTCACTAAGCAACAACCACTACAATGTTACTTTGTTGTTTGGAATCGAGGTCGCATAATGAGCGATACCCTGCCAACCGCAAATCCACAATGGCTGCTAATCCGCCCTTATTTTTTGCGAATTTGTGCTATGTGTACCAGGGTGTTCATTCGGCTTCGTGATTAGCGTATGACGTAAGAACACCCTGGGAACAAGGTTGGGAAAACACTTCAACTGTTGTTATTTGCGGACCTTTTAGCGTGACATCTAATTTGAAACAGACTTTAGATTATGTTATCCCAAGGTTTGCTTTTGTGCCATGATTTATAAATGAGAATTTCAATGGGATGTCTGATGGATTCACTTATTATGGCTGTTTTCATCTCTAGCGGAGAATAAACCCATTATCGCATTGTTGCAACGCTCCATATCGACTCCATCTTTTTCCAATGCAACCCTCGGCCATGACAAGCAGTGCCAAATGACCACACGAGACACTACACACGAAATTTTCGCACATCCCATAGACTTCACTTCGTACTTGCCACTCAGCCAAAAAGGGCCTATGTCTAAAGTCTATCTCAAAGTAGATAGCACGAGATTTGAGATAACGCAAAATTACTCATGCAAAACACTCCAATTGCTTGCTGTTATTCGCGGGCATTTTCACGTGACATCTAATTTGAGACAGACTATTGTGGACTTGGGCGGCGAATCTCATTCATATGGACATTCCCATACCCTAAATATGATATGAACCCCCCCCTTCTGTCCCAATATGACAAAAGGCCCTGTGGACGAGGTTGAAAAACTGCATATTTTTCAAAGAAGATGCTCTGTTTTTCGAAGAAAAAGATTCAGAGCAGCACTTACTTAACTAGTCAGCTAGTTCCGAACGGAAACCATGCGAGAGAAAACAGAAAGTGCTGGGAGATAATGGCAAATAACGGGCAAAATGCCGAGAAATAACAGATAAAGTGACCGGACCGCAAAATGCATAATTCAAAGCTACATAATGCGGATGTCGGATTATTTTCGCAATACACAACATCGTCATCTTTACATCAGTATCATCATCGTAGCTACTGAAATAATGCCATGACGTAAGACGAAATTACTGCCCATTTTACACCCACAGGACAAAGGTCCAACGTCTCCTGCATTTTAACAGGTAACCCAATTCTGTATTAATCATGCTTATTACATCATGTATGATTTAAGAATTCATCTTTGTTCTGGTTTCAATTCAAATATTTACATTAAGCAGGTTAGTGATTGACAATATGTTGACGTACGTATTTCCTGGTTAGTGACATATTTCCGTATTTCAAGGATTTATGCTACTTTATCCGCCCCCCGTACCAGCAGCTTTAACGTCCTGGTTATCTGTTGTTTTTGATAAAACTGATATAATCGACGGGGTACATGGCATTGATTTGATCTCATTATTGATATTGGGTCTGCCATATTTATACCTAAATAAACCCCCGTTTCCAGTGTTTATGGAAATTAGTTTAGACTTACAGTTTGCGTATATAGCCGGGCGTTTCATCATTCGCTTGATGTTGTTTATATATCATCGCAACATGTTCCTTGTTCAAACACATTCAACATGGCCAACTGTGACGGCCGCTTGCTCACAAATACAATCAAATTGATCGGCTGTATTTTATTCATCACTGCAGTCTTTTTACCGCATTTTAATCGTAAGTATAAACTATTTCTTTACATTTTCTGAATTTCTTTATGATATATATATGTCTCGAAATAACATCCTCCAGAGGGGCCATGACCCCGCAACAACTAACGTTCTGCATTCGTACCACTGGTACCACACTAGCTTAGATTTAGTTATTTGTTCACTTTTTGTTTAGCAGTAGTTTAAAAAATTTCTATTTAGCAGTAGTTTAAATATCTTTGTTGTTCGTTGTTCTGTAATTAATTATTTTGTTATGTGTTTTTGTTAGGACGACTCTCCGATATTGTGTAGAAGTCTGAATTTATAAAATGAAAAATAGGTACACCAAGCGCATTTTTAGAAAACAGTAATTAACAATCTATCTCCCACCTACTTTCTTATATTAATAACCTTATATTATTTTTGAACTAGTTCAGCTGTAATCTCTGTTTAGTTCTTTTGTATTGTATTTAATATATTTTTTTATACTTAGCTTTAGCTGACCATGTTAATTGAAAAAACATGTTTAATCCCAGTGGATGGATGCTGGTGTTGGATGTTTCCGGTTTTCAGAAAGCTACCCACTTCTAATTTCAAAAATTTGCTTTCGTTTAGTACAGATGAACAATAAATAGAGGAATTAACTCGCTCCTAAAATCACATTCTAGACATTCTATTTGGATGAATTTTTTCGCATATTATGCCATATATTATTTTCCCCAGATGAATTATGGCGGAAATAAGAGAACTACCATTTTAAATTATTGTTTGCTCATTTCAGCCAAAACCACCCTTGTTTAGAGAATTTTGGGCCATAAAACCAATCCATATGAGCCACCAATCCAATGCATTATAGACCGGTACCCTCACAGCATGTAACTATGTAACTGATGTAACCGAATGACTATGTCAAAAAGTAACAATTCAACTCAATGGAAACAGAATGGAGCAAAACGTACATGTCATCAGTCTAGGAATGGGCCTAAGTAAGAATTAGTTGGCTCCGAAAGTTTCAGTTTCAGCTAGGTATATGGCTACATGAAAATAGTGATGTTCTTTTAATGGTAAGTGTAATTTATTTCTTTGAGTTTGATATCTTATTGATAATGAATGGAATTCTTTGACAAGAAAAGATATAGTCTAGTAAAGGCCTATCTAGTCTAGGCCTTCTAGTGTATGTATTTATTGTAATGTAAGGTCTACCTGCTATAATATAGCCAAAGATTTTTGACAATACACATATAGAAAACAAAGAAAGGAAAACGAGATTCCAAGAGGAGAGCAATTATGAACAGTAAGGGAGCCATCTACAGCTTCTTTGTTGAAGGTATAAGATAAAAAATTGGCCTAAATTTTACTAAATCAGAAGGTCGACTCGACCCTCAAAGTCTGCGGACACTGTCATTCAACTGGTAATTAGCACCATTCAGAAATGGCATATGATAATGAACCTAGGACTCAAACGAAAGTATCAGAATATCTAAATGAAATTTCAATGAATTTCTTTAACATGTAAATCTTAGCTGTTCTTTGTCGTGTTTTTTGTCTCTCTCTCTGGTTGGCGGCCATGACCTCNCCTAAATTTTACTAATAATCAAAAGGTCGACTCGACCCTCAAAGTCTGCGGACACTGTCATTCAACTGGTAATTAGCACCATTCAGAAATGGCATATGATAATGAACCTAGGACTCAAACGAAAGTATCAGAATATCTAAATGAAATTTCAATGAATTTCTTTAACATGTAAATCTTAGCTGTTCTTTGTCGTGTTTGTTGTCTCTCTCTCTGGTTGGCGGCCATGACCTCCAGTCTGCGGACATGTTATAAATTCACTACGATATGGCCCAAAAGCTCATTCTTTCAGAATCTCTCCAACAGTATGACCATTTTTATCTTCTTACCATACCACAATAGACAAAATAATTCAATCATAACACCCCGTAGCAATTTTAGCCTAAATTACCGCATCTCCAAAGGCCATCAGAGTGCATAGGAAATAAATGGAAAAGTATGTGTCCCCAGACTGGAGATAGGGCGTGTCAGTTATGGCGTGACCTAACCTTTACCCCCCCTCCCCCCTGAGTCCTGAATGCAAGGCAGACATTTTGCTTTGATTCTGGCAATTAAAGAGATTTTTCTGTCAAGCATCAATTTACTCAGTAACATGATCAACTTTGCATGATGAAATTATCGAAATGAAATACAGCAATGTTGAAATGACCAGGAAGTGAATGGATTTGTGGCCTTTCTATCGACGAAAACAAAAGTTTTTGCTTGTTGTCCGCCGACTGGAGGGTTAGCCCTACCATATAGCGGATAACTTGATATTTTTTGCAGCTATGAAAGCATTCATGATCAGATGGCAGTTTATTATTTTTGTTGAGAACAGACAAACCAAAGATATATTTAAAAAGTAAATGATGATTGTGTACTGTTCAGTTCAGTTCAGTTCAAATCTTGTGAAGTTTTGTGAGATATTTTAGCAGGAGTGCCCCAGGGGTCTATTTTAGGACCACTATTTTTCTTGTGTATATCAACGATCTCACTGCTGACTTGGAATGTAACGTTAAGCTTTTTGCCGACGATATCTCTTTGTTTACGGTTGTCCAAGAACGTAATGCAGCTGCGGAGGACATGAACCATGACCTGGAATTGATAAGTCAATGGGCCCATGATTGGAGGATGTCATTTAATCCAGATCCGCAAAAACAAGCTGTCGAACTACTACTTTCAAAGAATAGACATGAAATAGATCATCCAGTTATCCTCTTCAATAACATACCCGCGAAAAAAGTAATGACTACAAACATCTAGGTATTATCCTGGACTCGAAGCTTTCTTTCTCAGCTCATATTGAATCTGCTATCTCTAAAAAGATAAAGCGCATTGGTCTGCGAAAGTATCTCTCCAAATATCTGCCCAGCCAGGCATACCCTAAACGAATTATATAAGCTTCATGTGCGACCCCACTTAGACTACGGGGATGTTATCTATCACATTCCAGCTAAAGTACAGTATGTGAATTTAGTCAACACATCATTTTACCAAATTTAATGGAAAAATTAGAGTCTGTTCAGTATTCTGCTGCTCTTGCTGTGACAGGCACACGGAGGGGAGCATCGCGCGAAGAATGTATGCAGAGCTTGGCTGGGAGTCATTAAGTTCCTGAAGGTAGAGTGGACGCCTTACTTTGTTCTACAAGATTATGAATATAATCCCACCCCCTTGTATACAAAGGAGCCAATGCAATCCCGCCACTTGATCAGTTGAATTACTCTCTTCGCAACCAGGATGCTATTGGGTGAATCAGAGCAAGAAAATTTCAATCTAGTTTCTTTCCTATCTGCATATCTGTAATCTGATGGAATAGAATTGATCCTGATATCAGGCTTGCACCGTCTGTTGCTGTTTTAAGAAAGAGCTAATATCAATTATTCGCCCCGCTGCAAAATCAGTGTATGGGATTCATTACCCAATAGGCTTATTATATCGTATCTTTCCCAAATAAGGGTCGGTCTCAGTAAATTGAATTTCCACAAATTCAAGCACAATTTTAGGGACACCGTAAACCCAATGTGCCCCCCAATGTGCCCTACGAATGACGGCATCGAGGATACGGAGCACTTTTTTTTCTTCATTTCACATTCAACGACGAGATCGTCTCGCTGGAGTTTCGGTAGTATTACGACCATTTGTTCAAATAAATAGCCTTTCAAATAACGTTTTAACACACATTTTGTTGTATTGCGAAAAGACCTTTCTAATGACGTTAATAAAAGTATACTCGAATTGACTCTAAACTTCATCCATAAAACTGGTCGGTTTGGTTAATTAGACAATTTCACATTTTTGTTTCACACAACACAGCCATTAAGTCCTTCTTTTCGATGTTCCTCTTTTTTCGACGCCTGTTTCACATTTGATGTTAGGCATATATAGTGTAAATGGAAATTCATCTACACTAAATTTGAATATTTGTTAATAATCAGCAATATCGTATTAAAGAAAGTCCAGCCTGATAGCATGGTCTTGAGCAATGGAGACTCTGGATGGGGAGTAGTGGCAACGGCAGTTGTTGTTGTTGTTGTTCCCTTGGCTGGGGTTTCTGTTGTTCAGCATTATCGCCTATGCAAGACTGACATCCAATGTGAAACCGGCTCCAGTGTTTATCAGTAAAAATCGTAAGTTTATGTGTAGTTTTTGGTAGTCGTGTATTTAGTTGCAACTTAGTTGTATGTTCTTTATGTAATGGCCTTGGGGTAGTCATGATCTTTTGATCCCCGGGGGGTATCGTCCTTGTTATGTTGTAAAGTAGTTCGTACGTGGTGTATTTTTTTTTGTCAAATTTTTATATTGAATAAAAAAAATACAATTTTAATATTTCTTGTTCTTTTTACAATATTTCAATTTCAAAATATTGAAGAATTCTAAAGTTGTGTTTTTATGAACATAATTTTCATCACGCTGATATCAGTTAAGATTGGTTTATCAGTTTTCTTTAGATTTAAAGTCGAGTTCCACGCTTTACAGAGCCAAAAAGCAAAATGCAGAACTCATGGAAGTTTCTTTGAAGAGCCTGCTGATTCCTTCCTTTGCCTACAAAAGCATTTTATTTGCATTTTATTTGCGTTTTATTTGCATTTTATTTGCATTTTATCAGTTTTATCAGTTTTATAGTCCTTTTCTTCCCATTTTGTGATCCTTCCGTGATCAGGCCAATTATCAACAAGGCCTACGGAAATTACCTGCGCTTAGTTAAATTACAAAATAACATGCAAAGGAAAGAAACTTTAGTTTTATCGTCTAAAATTGACGGAAAAAGTGTACGCAAGAAATTTTGAATTTTCTGAGAGAGAATGTTTTTCTACAAAATAACCTTTTTATCTTTCCAGATGCCCAATCATGCATTGGTTTGTATGGGATAAGAGCTAAGCAATCCCATGCAAGCATCTATCCACCGAATTGTACTGCAGCAAGAGTTCCCTTGGGTACAACATGTCATTGGGTTTGTGATAAGGGTTATGGTTTTAAAGATAATTCATACGCAGAAACGTCATGCACTTTGAAAAGGACTTTTACTCGCTGGATAAATTTTGGACGTTTCTACCATACTGAATGCAAAAGTAAGTCTACATCTACATGATATGATCAGCAACCTCAATGCTGACGGCTCCGCTGATGAAAGTCTATAACTATTAAGATTTTTCAGAATTCATAGCATTTTTTATGAATTCCCAACAATTGTTGCGTACATTAAACGAAAACAATTTCAGACGTTAATATTTTCAGACACTTCAAACATCTGGGAATTTTAGTGTCTAAAATTTGTTTTGGTCCAAGATATTTATTGTCCGAAATTTTTTCAAATAAAGAAAACTCACAGAAAAACATTTTAACTCGGGATGGTATAATTTAAGATTCAAGATCCAAGATCCAGGATATTAAGATCCGAGATATCAAGATCCGTCGTAGTACAATTATACTTCACAAGTTCTCTCCTCCAACCAAAGGATTGTAACTCTCAGATCAAATCCTCCTTTTAAAATACTGCTCATTAATTGGCATGTTTAGAAAGGCTTTGATATCTCAGATCTTAACATCTTGGATCTTACATCATTGCATCCCTTTTAACTGTGAACAATCTGAAAATTTTGGTTCTTAGGCAAGAGTGACTATGCTACTTAAAAGTATAGCTCAAAAATAAAACAACATCTGTCTTAACCATCACATAATGAAAAAAAACATTGCATCATCTTTGAATATGCTTCGGTTATTGCAAAAACTATTTGACTTTAAATTCTTTAGGCACGGTGGCCACGTCAGTCAAAGGACTGATTTGCAGTGGGCCGTGCATACACTAACTAGCCTGCGTGCAGACTATACTTTTCCACTGCGAAGGAGCGACAAAGAGGTTCTTGTATGGCCGTGCATATTCGTACAATAAATAATTACTAGAAACGAAAAGCATACAAAATTATATAATCTTATTTAGAAAATTTTCTGTAAAACAAATTAAAGTAATGCTAACTATAGCATGAAAGAAAGAATCAACATTCGCCGTTGGAATTGGACGAGTTTTGGACGATTTGACTTCAACAAAAAGATCGTTCCACGATTTTGCACCCTTAGACGAGAAACGTTTTTGGCCGAAAGACGATTTGCGAAGAGAAACGGCCAGATCTGTTTTGGTATTCAAGACGAAAATTTTATCATAGGGATAATAACTTAATTTTGGCGATTTTTTAAACAGGGTTACTTTTTTGGGGACACCCAGTACTGGGGTGATTGACTTAGGGTGATTGTTACCGCTTACGTTACCGCTTACGTTACCGCTTAGGGTGATTGACTGCAGGTATAAGCATACAGTCCATTCAATGTATAGATAAGAGATGACTATGTGAATTGAATACTGATAGATGAAAGAACCTGCATATCAACAATTTAATGACACAATTTCTTTCCTAGGTTTAACAAAATGTCCTAAATTGGATTGGTCACCCCTATCACATTGTGGGTTTTCACCCCCATCAGCAAAAAAGATAGATGTTGGAAAAACTTGTACGTCTGATTGTAAGCAGCGNGTACTGGGGTGATTGACTTAGGGTGATTGTTACCGCGTGCGTTACCGCTTACGTTACCGCTTAGGGTGATTGGGGTGATTGTCGATTGACTTAGGGTGATTGTTACCGCTTACGTTACCGCTTACGTTACCGCTTACGTTACCGCTTAGGGTGATTGACTGCAGGTATAAGCATACAGTCCATTCAATGTATAGATAAGAGATGACTATGTGAATTGAATACTGATAGATGAAAGAACCTGCATATCAACAATTTAATGACACAATTTCTTTCCTAGGTTTAACAAAATGTCCTAAACTGGATTGGTCACCCCTATCACATTGTGGGTTTTCACCCCCATCAGCAAAAAAGATAGATGTTGGAAAAACTTGTACGTCTGATTGTAAGCAGCGGCAGTCACATATTGGTGTGAAAAACAAAGTGTGCCAAAGTAATGGATTATGGACCCCTGTTGGTGGGGCCTACTGCGGACCAGGTATTTTAGTATTTCATAATTTCTTAGCAAAACGAATTCCAGAGGCACGGGGGCCGCTAGTGCCCTTTCCAAAATAATATTTATCTAATATCCTTTTAGATTTCGAAACCTTTTACCACTTGGATGAAGTCCACTGCTTCTTTTGATCAAATTGTCTTCAATTGCAAGCGAAAGTCGACGTAGGTTGCTGTTAGGGCATACAACTAATACAACTATGCAAAGGAAAAGGCCACTATATCAATTTCGCTCGGATTGTCGGATTTGAAGAAGCTCGCGATAAAGTACAAATTTTACCTGCATACAAAAAGCAAGCAGGCACAAAAAGGGTCAAAGATTTGGTCTTGAAACAAAAACACCAGTTCAGCTTCTCGATTGGTAAATGTTGCAGAGTCCCTATTTGATTTGCCTCGTTCTCAATCTGAGCATTGATCATTGGCATCTTCTAGGACTTGTTTGTAATCATCTTTGTTTAGTGCACTCTGAGCATTAAACCGATACGCAGTCCTGCTCTGTATCGACGTAGATTTAGATGTTGATATTGAAAGGTAACTTTAAAACATCATTGATTCTTTTCGTATCTCATAATCATTTTGCCAATCCAGACAAAAGTCTTTTTCTTCTTTAGAAACACTTTCTGCTTCAGTTCATTGTCCATTGTCATTTACAATAAGCACAGATCCTGGAAAAGCAACAGCTGATGTTACTCCAATGCTCGCCCCTGCAATATCAGATGCACCAGATGTCCAAGTTTCAATTAAACCTGCAGGGGATCTGAGAGCCCTCCCTACTGGATATTATGTTGTTAAATATACAATTAATACAAGGGGAAGAACACCACGTACAATCTTTTGCGAATTTCGGTTTTTTGTTCAAGGTATGTTTCATTTGTGTTTGAAATTGTTTCCCTTTTTTGAAGATGAAGAAGAAGTTTAACTTTGTAAGGCAACAAAGCAAAAGTTATGAGACATCTGTGACTTTCTTAGCTGCAGGTATTGCAAATGCGTTGGGACGAACGACCCAAAAGACTCAAAAGATTGAATGTGACCCGCAAAATCTCAGTCGTTGGTGTTGTCAGGGTCATTGGGGAGTTTATTCTCACACTTAGTCTTTTGGGGTTTTTGGGACGTTTGTTCCAGCGACCTCAACGACTTCAACGACTTCAACGACCTAGTGTGAACCAGGCTTTAGAAGGGCATGTATATGAAATACGATCAGAGAGTTGAGTTTCTTACAGAGTTTCTTATAAAATAAAACACGCGTATTTGAATTAAGCTAATCAAGGATTCCACAAAAAGTTTTTATTGGCAAATGCTGTATTGTCTCTGACACTGGTCACATGACACATCAAATCGACAGATACGATTCGGAATAACTTGATGCACTGTATTTGCTCTTTTTTCTCTTCTTTTGGATCTGATCTGCAGATTTGCTGTGACCAGTGTTGAACGAAATGGCTACAAAATGGTTCCATTACTAAACGCAGTTCTTAAGTTTTTTCCACACGAAGACTTCTCAAACAGGCTTTTTCCTCATTTTTTTCAGGAAATTGTCCTTTCCATCAATTTCAGATGTTCACCAAAATCAAACTCAAAATCAAACTGCAATTTGTGGGGGGCTTTGGCCCCTTAAATTTTCAACAATATGTAAAATTGATATGATTAATCTTTGTTCTCATTTTAATATTTATAAAGTTCTGATTCAATTCATCTCGAGCGGGGTTTACAAACAAAAGGTCACAAGCAATTGAACAGACCTGTGCCATGAGACCACCACTTATCACTCAGACACAAACTACTCTCCTTCGCGAGGTTTCACCACGAAATCGCGGACCACGGAACTGCGGATCACGGAACTGCGGAACATATAAAGAAACCTCGCGAAGGAGAGTAGACACAAACCATTTACTCTACACACAAGAAAAAAAGCGTATTATTCATGTAATTCGTCCCTAAACGAAAGAAAATTTAAGAGATATTTGAAAGCACCTGTTGAGTTTAAGGGGTTTTATGCCCCTAAATAACTGATCTGATGTTATATTCTAACATTTTTAGGTGATTCTGGGTGGTTATGATCTGGTTGTGGTGTGGGGCGTTTTGGATCGTTCCGTGTTTTAGTAAGTACGTATTTTACAGACAGAATCATAAGTCATGACAAATAATATGTTATTTGCCTTTTTGCTTGATAGCTGAACGACTACCTCAAATTGTCAGATGCCCGCATATGCTTCTGTACACTGTGGTAGATGGCCTGAAAGTGAATTTAAATCTGAATGACAATGCAGAAGTGAAATTTGTGGATAGTGTCATGGGACATCTTCATAATCGAAATAACAGAGGAGGAGGAGGAGTGGTTGTGGCCGAACCTCAGTATGCAGGAAACTATACATTTGTTTTTGAAGGGGCTTATGGGAGGCAACGAGACAAAAGGTTGTGCAATATTCCAATACAAGTCAAATGTAAGTTTCATTTTTTGATGTAAAGACTTTTCACTGATCATTGCAAGAACAAAGAACATGGATTGGAAGTTAGGAAAGTTTCCATGACAATGTTTGGGAGATTTCATTGTTTTGTCCACGAGTAATGTTATTTAGCTGCAGAAAACATATATGGAAAGGAGAAGAATAATGTAGCATTGTGAGAAAAGATAATCAATATCTTTGAAGAATGTTTTCAGGTTTTCAAGATGATTTACTATTGTGTTATTCATCATCAAAAGGGAAAGGGGGTTTTACCCTAGGATGTTAAGAAAATAAAAATCATACGAAAATCTCTCTCTTAGCAATTAAAAAAAGAGGTATGAATAAATGGTTCTGTAAACTCTACAAATGGCTCTATGCAGAGAAAAACGGCAGCAAGTTCATCCATTTTGCATTAAGAATCTTCAATTACGTTGAACTTGGCTGGGCCTTGTAATAGCTTGCCCTAAACACTTTGATTGCGATAAAATAGGCCATGTTTCGATCTTTCGATCACAATTTTGGCGGAAGGCCGTTAAGGTGGAGGGGTGGGATTCTTGATCTTAACGGCCCAATGCCGTTGACAAATACGAAAATCAAAAGTCAAAGGCCCCTAATATCCTAATATCTGACCTGTTGAATTAACTTTGAAAATTGATCTGATTAAAATCGCTCACTGCGCTCTGAAGTAAAAAGGAATTTTGTCGAAAATGTTCTACGAAAAAACCTCCAAAAACGGCCCAAAATCACGATCAAATTTCCCCAAAATTTATGCCGAACAGCGACGTTTTGA
>REGM01000001.1:3912311-3923028 GCA_004194415.1 Aurelia aurita | reverse complement strand
TTGAATTGTAAGGGGCATACATAGTGGCAACTCGCTGACAAGAATTCCTCCTTTCCTACTATGGATGGCACGTAGTTTATTAATCTTGTTGTTGTTGTTGTTCTTTTGAATTGTAAGGGGCATACATAGTGGCAACTCGCTGACAAGAATTCCTCCTTTCCTACTATGGATGGCACGTAGTTTATTAATCTTGTTGTTGTTGTTGTTCTTTTGAATTGTAAGGGGCATACATAGTGGCAACTCGCTGACAAGAATTCCTCCTTTCCTACTATGGATGGCACGTAGTTTATTAATCTTGTTGTTGTTGTTGTTCTTTTGAATTGTAAGGGGCATACATAGTGGCAACTCGCTGACAAGAATTCCTCCTTTCCTACTATGGATGGCACGTAGTTTATTAATCTTGTTGTTGTTGTTGTTCTTTTGAATTGTAAGGGGCATACATAGTGGCAACTCGCTGACAAGAATTCCTCCTTTCCTACTATGGATGGCACGTAGTTTATTAATCTTGTTGTTGTTGTTGTTCTTTTGAATTGTAAGGGGCATACATAGTGGCAACTCGCTGACAAGAATTCCTCCTTTCCTACTATGGATGGCACGTAGTTTATTAATCTTGTTGTTGTTGTTGTTCTTTTGAATTGTAAGGGGCATACATAGTGGCAACTCGCTGACAAGAATTCCTCCTTTCCTACTATGGATGGCACGTAGTTTATTAATCTTGTTGTTGTTGTTGTTCTTTTGAATTGTAAGGGGCATACATAGTGGCAACTCGCTGACAAGAATTCCTCCTTTCCTACTATGGATGGCACGTAGTTTATTAGTCTTGTTGTTGTTGTTGTTCTTTTGAATTGTAAGGGGCATACATAGTGGCAACTCGCTGACAAGAATTCCTCCTTTCCTACTATGGATGGCACGTAGTTTATTAATCTTGTTGTTGTTGTTCTTAAAATTGTTTCTTTTCAATGAATAAAGAAAGAAAAATGTTACCAATGTTTCAGTAATGCAATATTGTTATGCAAAACAACATAGGTTGATCTCTGCTTAAAATTTGGAAACTTTGCAATTTTAAAATCTCGCTCCAAACAGAAATGGCCATTGATTAAATTCGATGTTGATCTGTAAGTTCTTTGGTATCTTCAAAGAAGGCATGATGAGATCTCATGTTTGGGAAATTTGAAACGATCAAAATTCATAATAATCATAATCATAATGCTACTGACTGTTTTGAAGAAAAAACAAAGAAAGTTAAATCCCTTTGAAAGGTGAAACTTTTGTAAAACCTGAAGAGCAGGCATCCTGAGTTTGACAAAATAGAATTGTCAAGGATTCATATAATCCAAGAAACTTTAGATGGTTGAAAAGTAATTATTCGATTGTTTGTTTTGATGCTATTTTCCAACCTTTCGTTGCTTTGAAAATGTAATCATAATCATTTTATATTTAGATCCTTGTCCAAGATCCACGATTTACGATCCCGCAACAAATAAATGCGATCATTGCCCCATAAACACAATGAACTACAAAATGGGCAGTACGACATGTACCCCTTGTCCAAAACATCAGAAGACCAAACCATATCGTTATTCTTCAGGCTTTTGCGAAGGTTTGTATGATTTGAAAGATAAAATAGCTATGATAAAGCAGATATTCCATCCTTAATGCCTTTAGCAATCACTGGTCTCCAAGTGCTCCAGGCTTTACTGTAGGTTAAATGCGCAATGCTTCATACCAAGATATGTTCATACCAATATGGAAGAATTGTATAACATACAGGCTGCACCAGGAAAACGTATCCACTTTACTCCGCATTTTTTTCCATTTTTTGGCCACCTACTTCCCAAGCTACCAGCGACTTCTTGACAATTCTTAATATGGAAATGGCCTAAATCCATCGAAAAACATCGATCAAATTTTGTAACGACGGAGATAGACAAGACGACAAGGAAACTCTTGGAAATGACTTGGGAATTAAGAATTTGATTAGTTATGATCAGTTGCATTATTACTTTTTTCAATTTAAAAAACAATTGCTCTTCATAATTTCAGCAAAGTCTTCGTGTTGATGAAAATTACTAATTTTCTCTCTGTCGTTTCATGTACAAAATTTGATCAATGTTTTTCGATCGGTTGGCTGTATCTGAGCCAATAGTTTTCAAGGAATCGCGTATAGTTCGGAAAGTAATGCGCCGAAAATTCAACAAAAGATCGCCAAGTATTATTTGAGATTTTAACTAAAGATGAAGCGGCAATCGTCAGAATCAGCCCAGTGTTCGAATTATCGTCGCTTGTCAAAAGTGGATATTTTTGGCCCACCAGTAGTTTTTTAAGCAATGCACCGTTTTTTAAATAACTTCGGACTGTAGCTAACGAGATTTTATAANATGCTTCATACCAAGATATGTTCATACCAATATGGAAGAATTGTATAACATACAGGCTTCACCTGGAAAACGTATCCACTTTACTCCGCATTTTTTTCCATTTTTTGGCCACCTACTTCCCAAGCTACCAGCGACTTCTTGACAATTCTTAATATGGAAATGGCCTAAATCCATCGAAAAACATCGATCAAATTTTGTAACGACGGAGATAGACAAGGAAACTCTTGGAAATGACTTGGGAATTAAGAATTTGATTAGTTATGATCAGTTGCATTATTATTTTCTTAAATTTAAAAAACAATTGCTCTTCATAATTTCAGCAAAGTCTTCGTGTTGATGAAAATTGCTAATTTTCTCTCTGCCGTTTCATGTACGAAATTTGATCAATGTTTTTCGATCGATTGGCTGTATCGGAGCCAATAGTTTTCAAGGAATCGCGTATAGTTCGGAAAGTAATCCGCCAAAAATTCAACAAAAAGATCGCCAAGTATTATTTGAGATTTTAACTAAAGATGAAACGGCAATCGTCAGAATCAGCCCAGTGTTCGAATTATCGTCGCTTGTCAAAAGTGGATATTTTTGGCCCACCAGTAGTTTTTTAAGCAATGCACCGTTTTTTAAATAACTTCGGACTGTAGCTAACGAGATTTTATAATCTGCTCCCTTGCTCCCTGGAAAGTCTGTGCAGAAGGATATCATTATCAACATGCACGGTATTCAAGAAGACATGATGTAAAGTGCATCAGATCTTTTATAGAAACAAGAATGCTGATCCTCGTAAAGTAATAAGAGAACTAATTTCATTTTAAAGTAGCTGCGCAGGAGGCTTTATTTTTTCCCATTCTGATGCCTGATATAGATAGTAAAAGCAGCGCATTCATTAAAGCCTTTCCAGAAAAGGTCTTCGTAGTTGAAATTTGAGTCGGGTTCTTCAGAGATAGAAACGAATGTTGTAATGCTACTGTAGTGCTCTGTAGTGCTCTCTTTAGGTGCCCAGGACAGCATTTAGAGTTATCTTTCAACACCCTGGAAGGGAACCAACTCATTTTAAATGATCTTGTTTTTCATCCAGATATATGCAACCCTGGTTCATGGCTTGATTCAAACAATCGAACATGCACAACATGTTCACGTGGTTATTACGCAGCTTCCGGTGCAAGAAATTGTACCAAATGTCCTTTGGGCCTAACAACCCTGGAAGAAGAATCAACAACAATCAACGATTGTGGTGTGTATTTTGTTTTGTTGTTTGCAGGCCAGCCAATCAGATCTTTTCGTCTTTAAATTCACAAACAGTCTCTCTCAGTATTACCGGGTGTCCCTAATAAAAGGTAACAGATTTGATCAGGGCTAGTGATGCCAATTTAACTCCAATCAATTCGCAGTGACTTTTAAGCCAATCCTGAAAAGTTAACTTAAACGTAGGTCGGTGCTTCCAAAGTTGAAATATTATTCTTGAAAGTTCAAATTTGACTCCACCTCCAAACCAGAGCTTTGGCTTTTTGGCCAGAGCAAATTCCTGAAGCACAGGGAAATTAAGAATCAAAACTAAAGACAAATTAAGAAATGCATACTAGGTGAGCTCTAGCAAATACCGTATAATATAATCCAATTTTTGTTCAAATTTTATCAAGGCTATCATTGATTTATTCGCTGTGCTTCAAGAATTTGCTTAGGCCAAAGCGGCAAAGCTCTGGTTTGGAGGTGAAGGCGAATTTAAACTTTCAAGATCAATATTTCAAATTTGGAAGCACAAATATCACTCAGCAAGGTATCTATGTCAGGATTAGTTTGAAACTTATTGCAAATTGATTGGAGCTAAATTGACATTGCTAGCCGTGATCAAATCTGTTACCTTTAATTTGGGATACCCTTTATCATGTTTGAATTGTTATCGAAGCATTAGATCTCATAATGCCTAGATTCTAGCCTTCGGGAAGAATGCTTCGACAATCAAAAGGGATAAATCTTTTTATACAGCTTTGCTATCTCGAATTTAGTCATTCATTCTCTATCTTAAAGACACATTCAGTTAATAATTTGTTTATTGACTATGTACCTCAATGCTTTACCAACTAACCTATCTGGCCATAGAGCAACGAAGCGAAGTTGAGACCAGATAGCCCATTTGGTAGAACATCAACGTTCAGTGTTATTAGTCACCGGTTCAAATTCCCCTCGGTCATTATAACTCTTTGCATTTCTCTCTTTAACTCCGAGATGTTATCTATGGATACTACACTTGGTCCATGGGCGTTAAGAAACGCGGTAGTTATTCCTACAAAATTTTTTCCCTCCCTGTGTCCCTATGCCCGTGAAGGTAGTCACTCAAATCAAAGCACAGGGAAACAAGGAAAACCAGGCACAACAACAACAGCCTTCACGGGCATAGGGACACAGTGAGGAATGGGCATAGGAACACAGGGAGGAAAAAAATTTGTAGGAATAACTACCGCGTTTCTTAACGCCCATGCTTGATATCTTGGCCTACAGGCTTGAGATTTTGCAATAAGACATGGCGCGGTAAAAATTATACAATATCATATATGCCAAAAGATGATCTGGATGACTCAGAGGGACATTGTGTTTGTTCATGCATGACTTTATTTATTCTTCCAACAGTTTCCGGCGGCTTCTATTCTGGCAATAGTGGATCATTGATGATCTCAAAACAAAACATAACTGCATCAAAAGCAACCACTTATCGCCTCAACATCATTCCAGGATCGTTCCCATCAGGCGTAGCGAACAGTGTCATGGGATTCAGATTCCGTTCAACATATCTAAAACAAAGCTCAAATTGCCATGCGAATTACGTCAGAATTTTAGCTATTGTCAACACGATTGAATTCAGTTTGACGGAAAAGTTATGTGGAGGAAGTTTAGATAAAGATCTCGCTGTTGGAATTACAAAAACTGGATTGATTGCTGAATTTGGATTTGCTGATGTTTCAAAAGCTTCATTGTCATTGGGATTTGGAATCGGTAAATAATTCTTTTACCACGTTTGCTTTGCGGAATGAATTTTTGTAAATGATATCATATAACTATTATTTTTATTATGCCTTATTATTTTAGGCCAGTAGTATTTTAGAACAGGGCCTGTTCGACGCAGTTTTGGTCATGGTAGTTCGTTTTGGTTTAAACATAAATCTACATTGTTCTTTAACAAGCATAAAATATATAGTATATAGTATATAAGAAAAGCTTGGAAATATTTATGCAGAGGTTATGCCACTGACAAGAGTAACAGACGGTTGTTTTACAATTTCATTGGGCGCAAGTGGAACTTTACTCTAAGTAATTTGTAGAGCATAGAAAGGCAGTTTATTGAAATTAATTCCGTGAGTCAACTGAGGGTTTCCTTTGCTCTTCGTTGTTTTTATGTTGTAGTTTATTTTCAGTTGTAACTAATGTTTAATTGTAGTTTCTGTCAAACTTTGCATTAAAGTATTTCTTTGCTTGTATGATTATAAGTTGTGTCTTTTTGCAGTTGAATGTGCTCAAGGAGAAGCGTACAACCTTAGTTCACTACAATGTGAAAAATGTCCACTAAATTCTTACATGAACACGTATGGAGCAGTGAAATGTACACCATGTGAAAATGGAAAAGTAACGAGGCTCGAAGGATCTGTTGGATGTTTCGGTGAGCAGTATTTGCTATTTAACTTCTACTTTCAAGTTTTATCTTGGTTTCTTTAAACCATTTCAGTTGAACTTTTGTCGGTTGAAAATAATTGTTTGTAGAAAAGCACTTCCTTGCACTTCACAAAACGATACAACTTCCGTGACACAGACCTCTCGACTTGGTTCTGAGCTTAGATGGAAGAATACAGATTTTAGCTGTTGTTGTTGTTGTTGTTGTGCGTTATATTGAGATATGAAGTACTGTTTTGTTTTTCATTTTTTTCATTATTTAACCACACGGTAGCCCCGTCAGTCTATAGAGACTGCTTTACAGGGAGCCGTGCAAAAAGACTACAAAGTAAACGCCTAATTTACAAATTTTGTTATCTAACTTAAATAGCAAAAAGATCTATAAAAATGTTGATAACAAAATTAAGCGAAACTAATTCAAAAGAAAAGCGAGACCAAACCTCTACAATGGCTCTTTCAGCCTTTTTTGAAGGTAGGAAGAGAGCGTGCATGTTTCACAAAGCTTAATTTGTTCCATAGCTTACTTAGGCCCACGAAATGAAATAGACTTCTGTCCATTTGAAATTTTGAAAAGAGGAACACGCAAGTCAGTTTCGGTGTTTCTTAGTCTCAGTTAGTGTTATTCCAAATAGTCAATATCATTCCAGTTTCGATTCTTGGCTTGCAATAATTGTATGTCCTAGGCCCAGGTTAACAGCCCGGGGGGGGGGGGTACTTCATTTTGAAGTCATACTGGCCGTGCCGCTCATATGGGTGGGTTATTTCATCTGAAATTCCCTACACATGGGTCCGATATTTGGCTTGATTCTTATAAAGGGGTTGGTATTTTAGGATTTTCTTACTAATGGGTCCCGAAAATGGGTCCCATGATGATTAGCCGCAAAAGGGCCACAAAATTACCGAAAAATCTCTTTTTGCATTTTGCTGTTCTTTAAAAAAGGGTTTCAAAATCAACCAAATTCATACGCATGGGCTTGAAATTTCCCGATATTCATGCAAATGGGTTCGAAAATCTCGAAAATCGCGTCATACAAATGGGTCCTTTTGTCAAAGTCCAGATTCAGGTCGGATCATGGTCACAATGAAGTACCCCCCCCCCCCGGGGTTAACAGGTATTTGAAGAACATGAATTAGGGTATAAAAATTTGTATCAATTGTTTGAACGTGCGGTTATAATTCTTTGAATGTGTGCGAAGAGATTGATGATAGATAAATATATAGCCTTGAATATTACGATTAGACGTTTGGGGCATAGCCGTTCATCAGTACTAATCGAAAGTTNGGGGGGTACTTCATTGTGAAGTCATACTGGACGTGCCGCTCATATGGGTGGGTTATTTCATCTGAAATTCCCTACACATGGGTCCGATATTTGGCTTGATTCTTATAAAGGGGTTGGTATTTTAGGATTTTCTTACTAATGGGTCCCGAAAATGGGTCCCATGATGATTAGCCGCAAAAGGGCCACAAAATTACCGAAAAATCTCTTTTTGCATTTTGCTGTTCTTTAAAAAAGGGTTTCAAAATCAACCAAATTCATACGCATGGGCTTGAAATTTCCCGATATTCATGCAAATGGGTTCGAAAATCTCGAAAATCGCGTCATACAAATGGGTCCTTTTGTCAAAGTCCAGATTCAGGTCGGATCATGGTCACAATGAAGTACCCCCCCCCCCCCGGGGTTAACAGGTATTTGAAGAACATGAATTAGGGTATAAATTTGTATCAATTGTTTAAACGTGCGGTTATAATTCTTTGAATGTGTGCGAAGAGATTGATGATAGATAAATATATAGCCTTGAATATTACGATTAGACGTTTGGGGCATAGCCGTTCATCAGTACTAATCGAAAGTTTATATTGGCGAAATATTCTTCAGGAAGATTCTGCTCAACTTGTAAAAACAAAATTGAAGACGAGACGCATTTTATTCTTGAATGTGAGACTTTCAAGGCATCACGAGAGATTTTCTTAAATTACGTAAATAATACTTATCCAAATTTTGGATCAATTCCAACTAATGAACAAAAGCTAATTTTTCTACAAACAAATGAAAATTGCCATTTTTTACAGGCATTTACAAGGTATCTCAACACAATATACAAACCAAGATCCAAAAACGAAAATCCACAAAACTGAAACTTGACGACACATAACCTAAAACAATAAACAACGACACGCTTTTCATATAATTGCCGATATTTTGCTAGTAGATTTCATTGGTAGTTCGTAGTTAGACCTCTTAATGATATTGAGTCTTCATTATAATAAAAAAACATTCAGTAAACCTTCTAAAATATTAGCCGTGATCGGGGAAATGGTCTGCAGTTACTTTGTTCGGAAATAATGGATCCTTGGTTTTATTAGCATTATTTCACTTCAAGCCATTCTTAAAGTTTGCATATTTGTGAAGATTACATTCTGGATTTTTTTTCACTTCTTACAGTCAGGTGTCCAGTTGGAACAAGGAAGAATGGAACATCATGTGCTCATTGCCCAAGGGGATACTATCAAGATGAAGCAATCGAAAGTACTTCATGTAAACAGTGCCCAAATAATACAATCACTCAACGAAGTCGATCTACGAATATCACTGATTGTGTTGGTATGTTTACTATGTTTGTTTCTTGTCATAATTAGTGGTTTGCATATTCCACACGTTACAGAATGATATTTTTTGCGAGTTAGGCATGATTCAATTCTATGAATAGCTATATTCTACGAAGGAAGTGGGTTATCGTCAGGTAATGAAAAATGTTTCTCTAACAGGGGCTATGTCTTTTCGGTTGGATGGAATAATTGATTTAATATGCAGTGGTCTATACCAAATAGCAAAACAAACAAAAAGCATTTAAGTCCTGCGAGCAGTTTGGAATTTAACAAAGTTCCTGCAAATCACAATTGATTTTCGTCATTGTGATTACAAAGGGACACAAACTGTTGAGTGTACTCACGTCACGAGCGGAAATCGCACTTTTGGGGTAGTTTCCTATTTTTTTTGCGGAGTGGTAAAAGAAAATTTAGCTACAACAGATGATAATAGTTTAGTTTTTCTAGAAATTATAATTTAATTTCAAAATCTATAATAAAGTTTATAGATTTTCTAACATATTGATTTTCAGATGGTTGTGTTGCTGGTCAATACAAATCGGGTAATAATTGCATCCCATGTCAAATTGGAATGTTCCAGCAATCTCCTTTCCATGCTTATAAAATGTGTGAGTTTTGTGCCAAAGGAACAACTACATTAACCACCGGATCAAAATCAATTCATTCTTGTGTTGGTGAGTGTCATTTTATGTTTTCATTTTTTAAGTTCTGTTTTCAAATATTCAAATTATTATTGCATGTTTTCATTTTAATTTCAATGCCTATATGTAGCCAGTTGCATATGCTTGTAACCAGTTGCATATGCTTGTAACCAGTTGCATATGCTTGTAACCAGTTGCATATGCTTGTAACCAGTTGCATATGCTTGTAACCAGTTGCATATGCTTGTAACCAGTTGCATATGCTTGTAACCAGTTGCATATGCTTGCAGCCAGTTATATATGCTTGTAACCAGTTGCATATGCTTGTAACCAGTTACATATGCTTGTAGCCAGTTACATATGCTTGTAACTAGTTACATATGCTTGTAACCAGTTACATATACTTGTAACCAGTTACATATGCTTGTGACCAGTCACATATGCTTGTAACCAGTTACATATGCTTGTGACCAGTTGCATCTGACAACCGACATTCAGAAAAACATTGCAAAGCAGATATAGATTCAGAAACCATTTATTTAAGCATTTAACAGATCAGAAAGCTATGCTAATCACTGGAATTTCTTCTGCAGCAAACAGTATTGACACTATTACTCATGATCCAGTAAAACCCCGTCTTGATTTTCTCATTTCAGTTGAATGTTCATATGAAGGTGAATATTATGATAAAACAAATGAAACTTGCAAGAAATGCCCCCGTGATACTTACAAAATTGCGAGTGAATTTCAACAGACAGAATGTACCCCATGCCCTACTAATCATACGACAAACAGAATTGCAGCTGCCAGTATCACTGAATGTATAGGTATTTGCCTAATTCTTTTTATTACTTGAAAATTAAATAAAAATAAGTTTTTCCTGCTTGCATCAAGGGAATATGCAATGGGTAAATATTCTTGTCTATAAATAGAACAAACAAAACACTCACATTGTGTCTTTGGCTGTGCTTTGTTCAGATAGACAGATAGAAAGATAGAATTTGATTATGATAGCTGTGGGGCTAAATTGCTAGCTAAGTTGAGCAAGGATTTTAGGCCTGTTTTGAAGGATTTTGAGATGAAGCATTTGTATAACATCGCTTGCAATATGAGAACGATACGGTTGATTTTGACAAAGTAAATTTTCTTATCTAAATTGGCATGTTAACTGCACAGCTATTATCAGTTTATTTGAATCTGATAAATGGTTTGAGAGCTACAGGCTTTCAAATGTCAGGTATATTTTTGGAATTTTCTTTATTGCTTTAGAAAAATTGGCTCTTAATTTATCGTTTTCCAGGAAAAAAAATATTCCCTTCACCGCTACACTATCCCTAAAAATTATTTTATTTTCTTGCTTTCTTCTTTTGCAGATCAGTACGACAATTGTTCCCCAAATCCATGCAAATTTCCAGGCTGGTGTGAAGACAC
>REGM01000001.1:3891814-3905481 GCA_004194415.1 Aurelia aurita | reverse complement strand
TGCCCCCCAAGATTTTGCAATAAACAAAGAAGTGCCCTTTTCGTTTCAGGAGATGCCCCTTTAGCTAACTGAAAAAGTGCCCCTTGAAGTGCCGTGCCCCTCCAAGTTTAAGATGCTTCCTACGGCCCTAGTATTCTGTAGTGGAAATTTTTTGTTAGGGTGTTGTTGTTGTTGTTGTGTCCTTACAAGAGCGAAAATTTGATTTGTTGCTGCATTGATTTTTCAGTCAAATTTCTACCAAGGATACCAACATAGAAATCCAATATTCACAAACCATTTGCACCTTTAATTAATGTGACATAATTTTAGTTCGTGCGAATGTGATTTTATTTTTTCGTTTTTACGTATTCTGCATATTCAGACAAAAAGATGAAAATATTTACAGAGTTATTTCAGTGTTATTTAACTTTTAGAATACGATTTAGTCGTACATGCAGTATGCATATAATGTTATTTTGAAACGACCCAGCCTTGCTTTTCACAGTAAATGTTTTTATTCAAAAACTTAAAAGCTCATTTTATTTAGTTGATTTTTAGGTGACGTTCTGCCTTCCTATGAAGTATTACGTAGACTCAAAAACTGCTGATTTTTAGGCAAAAATATTAGTTAGTTCGCAATTATTGGTCATGCAACTGGTGTAGCTCTACAGTTCTACACTTCTACAGAATCAGAAATGCTTTAATAACTTTGACCTAACTGTTTAACCAGAATCTTTGTTTTCGTCCACAGAATTGTATTTGAAGAGTTAAAAGCAAAGCTGGGTTGGAAGTTATTTTCGGTTAATCATATTTACCTATTTTTCATGAATATATATCGAAAGGCTGTTTTGAATTGCTGAATAGTAACATATGACTGCATAGCTGTAAGATCATTAAAGACCCATTGCTAACCATGATCCTTTGCGGGCCCAAAGTCGAATGATACGAAAGTCGTTTCTGGCCTAAGTTCTATTTGTTTTGCTTTTCATTCGGCATGCAAAGGATCATGGTTAGCAATGGGTCTTTAATCGATCCCTTAGGAAATATGGATGTTAATATATTGTTCTGTTTGTGTGTACATGATTCGCTTGAGCTAATTTCATATTTAAAGCGATACAAATATTGTGATGATCCTCAATCCTTGTGCCTTATAGTCGTTAAAAATCTCCAACAAATACAAAATAGATTGAGATTAAAACTATGTTGCTTTGTATATATTAACAAAAGAGCTATGGTGAAAACGTTGGTTGTTTTGAGCTACCAAGCTAACATAGGAGATGAACTGGATATTTCTTTAGTTCATTCAATTCAGCTAAGACCAATTTTAACAGCACCTTCCATCACCTAAGAGGAGATGATTGCGTGCATGTGCAACCTCCCTACATCTACCCTTGCGCAGCCTATATTGCGGATTGGTCATGGCAAAGTTTTGTGCCTACTATTGAGGACATTTTGTGACAACTATAAGGAACAAGGATGGATACAAAACACAAACATTCCAGATTATTTTTTATAGATTAGAATTCAATGGGATGTCTTATGAATTCATTTTTGATGGCTCTTTTTGTCTTTATCTGAGAATAAACCCAATGTGACTTCGGATGGATTCCCCAGGGGAGAGGGGGTACTTGCCAATTTTTATGAGAGGTATGTGCGGATCATTTTTCAGGGTAAAATTTTGAAGATTCAGTATTGCTTGCTATTTTTATTTTCGAGTGTTTTTAGGGAGTTGCCAGGAGGTGGGGATTTTGTTGGGTCCTCAAAGTGGAAAAATTTTGTGAACTTCAACTTTCATTGAACTTGGCAAGTCCCTCCCCCCTGTGACCTGATTGCAAATCCGTTACTGAATTCACACTTGACCTTTTACTGCCAATTCACTAATAAGAATTGGTTCTGCCCAAATAAGGTAAGTCTTGTGCGCCATGAATCGCGTTACCTACCTGAGCGGAGTCTATAAAATTCTTCAAAAGTGAATTCGCTCGAAGATCAAATTCATTTATATTTGTCCTATGCCCAGACATGGTTGGTGAACTTTTATTTTCGGTCGCGTAGATGTTTGAAAGAACAATTCATGATTCAGTTTAATAACGGTGACATTTTAACAATTCCCACTACCGATGTTTCCTGAATTTTACTTGAAGTTTTAAAGTTCGCTTGCAAAAAGGGTTCTTTGTTTTCCTTTGCTAGCTCTGAAACCAAGCATTTATTAATTGTTTTATACATTATTATTCATTTCTCCCCTCATTCCTCATTTCTTTCCACAATTCTATAACATGCAGAACAATTTCGTTCGATCCAGTCTCTTTTACAGAATATACTAAAAGGTCGATTGCTGATAAAAGTGCTTGAAGGAGCTGATAAAAGAATATTTGCGCGCAAAGCCACCATCAAAGTTGACCTCACAATTAAGAAGTCGAACTTATATTCAAACCAGCCACACTTGACTAGATTCACTGGGTTTTGCAGTAAACAATGACCTTTGTTCTTTGTTTACAATGACCTCTATTGTTTGTTTGCAGGAACTTATTGGGTTCCTTTATTGCCAAATCAATCAGGCGTTAAATTTCTGCACGCATCGGTGAGTTTCTTCATTAGTCAATTTGCTGCAATTTTTCTCCTACTTTGATCAGCAAGGATGAATTTTATAAACAAAAGATCAGGTCTCCGATACAACAAAGCGATTTGCAGTTTGAAGAATAGATTTCACAGCTTCAGCGCAACCAACCATAAGGTTGTTGATTTGATTGAGTCCCTCAGATACTCAGATAGCTGAAATCTAAGCTCAAATCATTCTGTATGGAACGGAGACTGGAATCTCTTGTTTTACAATACTCACCTTCGCTACTTTTATCATTTCAAAGTTTTCTCCTCTTCCTTATTCCTTGATATGCCTATGTTTCTTTGTCTGATAATCTCATAACTAAAGCAAGAAACACTTGCAACAAATTCTTTTGCCCTGTGTTTTGAATCACAAAGAAAAAGTCTGAATTTTGAGCTTCCTGCCTAGACTTCTAGCAACATTGCAACTTGTACTTACTGACTTAGCTTTGCTTCTGTCTTGGGTTGGATTATTTTTCCGAAGCATCTTAGTACATAGCTTGGAATATTTGCGACAAGGAACTTTAATGCAGCCCGTTCATCTTATTTGTCTATTGAATATTCTTAATCATCTTCCAAGTATACTTAAATCACTAATAGCGTACATGTCTAATGTACGGAATGCAGATGATGAGACCAGCTCAATTACTGATTTACAACTCTCAAAGTTTCCTGACTGATTATCGGTCAATTTTCATTTTTATCATCCATCTTGAAAGCTTTCATCAAAGGCTGCAAGGTGGAATTGCACAGCCCTTCTTTTTTCTGCTTCCAATACTTCTTCTCAAACTGAGTCCATTGAGACTGGAATTAATAACATGATATTGTGATTCGTCTTGCGGCGAACGTCGATCAGAATTCGAATCTTCGTTTTTAGAATTATGAGGTTCATCTGGATTTCGAATAAATACATTTAATGCTCCACCTTTCGAAACAAGCTTTGTTCCTTTTTTCCCTGTCATGACATGAAATCCTCCTGTTCTACCATGAACTCTCATTTCTCTATCCACTTCCGACTTTTTGCTCTTTAGATTTTCTTTTTTATACTTCCTCATCTTTGCAAGAGATCTTCGTTTTAAATTGTGAATTCTTTTCGAGTTTTTGCTGATGATTTTTTCGTTTTCTTTTCTCCATTTTTCAAGCATAATCGAATTCACAAATGTTTTCTTTCCTTCTTGTAACGCTCGTTTTATTTTGTCATTATGATATTTCCCTCCTCTTTTATTGATTGTATTTCTCCGAAGTCCTCCCATATATATTGGATTGACAACTTTGATTATTTTTCTAACTTTGCCTTTATTTTCTCCTTTATTTTCATTGTTATTAGCATTTTCTTCCCGATGTTCAACAATTGGAGCATCCACTCTCCCAGGTTCCAGCACAACTTGCACAGAATTTGATTGTGTTTCGATCTGAAGACAAAATATTAGGTCTCGTTATTTCCACAGTAATAAAATAGACTGCTCTCTTTTCTGCCTTTTCTATTTTGCTGCTTTTTACATGGTGTAGCTACAGTTCTTTAATGCTAAAATATGGAGCCATCAATAAAGGCCTGCAGAGAGCAACATATGGACGAAAAGCCAGCAATAAAAACCTGCAGGGAGCAGCACCTGTACTGTGCTAACAGCGCTCTTCAAACCAGATGACAAATGTACAAATTAAATTTCGATTTAAATAAACGAATTAAAGGCTTTCGACTCTGATACGGAAATCTAAAATGACCTTCTCATCAACTAAAATGACCTTCTCATCAGCTTGATAAAGCATACTTTTCAAACATGCATTAATGTGTAAAATGTTCATCAGAAATGTTGCAATTTTTAGGCTTTCCTTAAACACGTAAAACATATTCATTCTGTAGTTAGGAAAAGATGATTTATGTATATTCNCCTCCCATATATATTGGATTGACAACTTTGATTATTTTTCTAACTTTGCCTTTATTTTCTCCTTTATTTTCATTGTTATTAGCATTTTCTTCCCGATGTTCAACAATTGGAGCATCCACTCTCCCAGGTTCCAGCACAACTTGCACAGAATTTGATTGTGTTTCGATCTGAAGACAAAATATTAGGTCTCGTTATTTCCACAGTAATAAAATAGACTGCTCTCTTTTCTGCCTTTTCTATTTTGCTGCTTTTTACATGGTGTAGCTACAGTTCTTTAATGCTAAAATATGGAGCCATCAATAAAGGCCTGCAGAGAGCAACATATGGACGAAAAGCCAGCAATAAAGGCCTGCAGGGAGCAGCACCTGTACTGTGCTAACAGCGCTCTTCAAACCAGATGACAAATGTACAAATTAAATTTCGATTTAAATAAACGAATTAAAGGCTTTCGACTCTGATACGGAAATCTAAAATGACCTTCTCATCAGCTTGATAAAGCATACTTTTCAACATGCATTAATGTGTAAAATGTTCATCAGAAATGTTGCAATTTTAGGCTTTCCTTAAACACGTAAAACATATTCATTCTGTAGTTAGGAAAAGATGATTTATGTATATTCAGCGTCCGCTCTGCAAATACAATATCTCATTTTATCAATTTATTTGCTCATGTTGCTTAATATCTCAAATTAAACATTTGCGTTTGCAAGTAATTGAAACATGTGCAAAAAGCAAGCAAGATTTATCGGAAGAAAAAACTGCCTTATTGCTACATGCGAAAAGTTTTACTTCATATTGCGAAAACGAGATGGTCAGTTGCAAAAAACGAAGATCTGTATGTTGTTATTTTGATTTAAGTATACAAATTAAAAAATATAACTAAAGCAAGAATAATTTTAACGCGAGGAAATTTAACAAAGCTCATACCTAGGAAATCAAAATTTTGTGGAAATCCAGTTTAAATTGTAGGAGTATTCTGCTAAATTGTTTTATAAAAATCTAAATTCAAACCTGTGCAATTTCTTTGGTTGCATGAATTTTCAAATTTCCTTCTTGTTCATTATGAACTTGAAAATGTCCCGTATCTCCATCTTCAGATCTAGCCATTTTCAAACAAAACATTAAAGGCATAACATACAAAACCAGCTTATATTTTCTTAACTCCATTTCTTCTCCTTTTTTTAGTTGATTGTTCGATGCTTTCGGGTCTTCTATGATTGTTAGTCCGTTGTTAATGTTATTTGAGAGTGCGTTCACTGATTTATGCTTTGAAAAGAATAACCGCGTTTTTAACTCGCTGTTTAAGTGCAAAACAATGACCTATAGCAAGGTTACACTTGCTTCTGCGCATGACAATAATTCAACGGGTATTGTTCATGAAGGCCAATGAGAATCATGGAACCCGTTGAAGCCCTTCACAAGTTCATGGCTTTATGACTTCGTTTGTCGATTGATGAGCACTTGATCTCACTATCNTAGTTGATTGTTCGATGCTTTCGGGTTTTCTATGATTGTTAGTCCGTTGTTAATGTTATTTGAGAGTGCGTTCACTGATTTATATTTTGAAAAGAATAACCGCGTTTTTAACTCACTGTTTAAAGCGCAAAACAATGACCTATAGCAAGGTTACACTTGCTTCTGCGCATGACAATAATTCAACGGGTATTGTTCATGAAGGCCAATGAGAATCATGGAACCCGTTGAAGCCCTTCACAAGTGCATGGCTTTATGACTTCGTTTGTCAATTGATGAGCACTTGATCGCACTATCAGATGCCGTATCAATATCATATCAATAACTCCCTCGCACATTATTACGCTAGACTCACGCTTGAAGCGTTTTCTTCATTGCCCAAATAATGCTTGCGTTTTAATGCATAAATCTTACTTGACCAGACATGATTCTTATTTCAACAGCGGCAATAAAATTTGAGCTACTATGAATTCAGCTTCACTCATTCATTGATGGATTTCAGAACAACCAAGAGTAATTTTCCTTTGGTTTACTATCCAAACTTTGTATCTTTCTCCTGGTACAAAATAAATCCAAAGTTATCCAAGTTCCCTGCAGTAACCCTTGAAAACTATTACTAAACGAATGTTCTAGAAACTTTATCGTGCATTTTTCAATATACTACCATACTAGTCGTGGACTTGTTATAAGTCTCATTCGATAAAATTAACTCGCACAAGGAAAGAGCGAGCGCAGCGAGTGGTGGTGATCGCTCGCTTTGCTCAAACTTTCTCTTGGCGAGTTATTTTCATCCAGCAAGGCTTGTAACAAGTCTATTTCAGAAGTAGTTCTTTATTTTGAAATCATAACAATCACATTTTCTATAATGATCTTTGATTCCTTTGTTTAGACCTGTTCAATCAACTTTGATCTCTTTGATCCAAAATGGCGCACGAATGGGTCAATGCTTTCGTTCTAATAACACAGGTCTTTTTTCATATCGTTCTTCACCGCACTGACATATCAACAATGAATCGGGTTACTTTAAATTTTACTTGATTCTCATGCACAATCCTAATTTACTAACCTGAGGTATATGCTCACCGTTCCGGCAAATTCGGTCAATAAATCGTGTAAATGATGCTTTGTGATAGATGGCCTTACATTGCGTGATCTATTTCACCAAACAGTTGAAGTTGAACATGGTTAGATCACCAGATAACTCGAGCCCCTGAATATGCCCAACCATAACATTTTGCTCCTCAAAGGGTTCGAGTTATCGAAGTTCAACCGAAACGCTATCGAGAGGGCATGAGCCAATGAGGATCCCGTAACGCCATTATTGATTGTTCAGCTTTGCCAGGTTGAATTTAGATCATAGAATGTAGGATAAAATTGAGATAAAATCTAATCGTAAAACATCGATTTCATAGCAAGACATCTGTCCATACGTTTTAAATTATATTCGATCAATGATCAGTTTTGCATTTCTCTGTATGTAATAGTGCAGTAAAAAAAGATGCAGAAATGATTCTACAAAAGAAATGAGGTGCAATATAATTTTCTTCTTCCAAAAGATGTTGAAATATTTACGATTTCAAATCTTGAATTATAGTAACTTATCACTAAAGAAAATGTAAGATCTAATTTTGTATCCACCAAGGCCTTTTCATCGTTTTTATATTGAAATGTAGGATCTAGGATCTTCGGTTTGTAGGCAACTTAAAACGGAGAAGAAGGAGAAGGACAGATTTGTTTTCAGGTCTCAGTTTTGCCCTGATTAAGCACAAACAATAGCCAGGTGAATGCTAATTGATTCCTATTGTTTAAAGATCAACCAATCAGAAATCAGGAAAGCAACCTGCCACTCAATAGGATGGCAACCCGACGCGATATCTTTGTGTATATTTTAAGAAATCCATACGAAAGTGAGAAAATATCCATGGATTTAAAGATTCTATTTTGATTCGTTTCGAGGCAAGACATATATTTAAAGAGAGATGGGTAATCTTCGTTATTATCGATGGCTGCATTTTATGTTGATGTTGATACAAGTGCCATTTTCTGATGCGATGCATTTTCACCACTCCAACTACAAGGTTTGAACTCAAACACTTCTGCATTTAGTTTTGTTTCTTCATGTTAAACAAAGAGACATTAAGCGTTTGTCATGATAAAACATTGATTTCCTGTGCTGAGAAATTATCTATAACATTTCTTGCTCGCTTTATAGGTTCATCACAAAATGGGAAAGATGAAAATAAAAGTTAAACCCGAAGGAGCAAAGCTTGTTTTCCTTGGAGGTGATCTAGACGTGGAGTTGCACCCTGCTCACGGATACGTGCGACCCATTCATAACGTGATCGTGTCACATTCACACGAAGAGCACCACGAGGAACCTATCGTGCATCATGGAATCGAACACGAAGAAGAAGAAGACCACTCGGGACACCACGAATATCATCATTCATATCACCATGACGAACATGGTGGCCATGACGACGACGGTTATGGATTTCGTCATTTTAATCGATGGCCTAATAGTCTCCATGGTGAACATTCGTTTTTAGGCCATAATTTTTATCATGATCACCACGGAGACCATCATGGACATTTTAGAGATGAAATAAGAGACGGAAATGATAATGAGGATCATCATGATAACGAGGATGAACACGAGAGCGAGGACCATCATGAAGACATGAACCATCATGAAAGCGAGGATCATGAACCAGATAGAGACTCTGAAGATAACGCGGAATCGCGACACAAGATTGTTGGTAATGAAGATCGTAAGGAAGAAGAGCTGCATCGTGGGATTGAAGAAGAAAGGAGGGGAAATGATGACGTCATGGGTCAAAGCAGAGATAGAACGATGTATGAAAAGATACAGGACAGAAGAAATGATGCAGTTATTTATGGAAGTAAGTAAATCAATACAGCATTTGTGTTTGTATTTCTAGTTTGGTAATTTAGTTTGTGTCATTGTTGTGCAGTTGCTGATTAAACAGAAATCTTATGAAGACCATAATTGACGTTTTCCTACTAGCCACGTTTGGTTGTGGTGACTTGAGCATCATGTGGAAGGAGACATAATTTTAAAGTCGATCGTCGAAATAGTTCATTGGTAAATGAATTTGGTTTGCCGTTAAGCTGACTTTTTTTATTTCTTTCTCAAGATATATCAGTAGGGAGAGTTGCAAGTATCCAATGTTTTAGAGTTCATATCAAGATTTAAACAAATTTTTATGGGGTAATTCTCATATATTATCAAGTTGCTTTTAGCAAAGTTCTATTAGATGCACTTGCACAAAGGAACATAGAACAGACCAACTTGTTAACTTGTAGCCTATTTACTGAATGTTTCGTTTTGTGTTTTATTTTTTACAGAGAAAATCTATCCTGACGACGTTGCAGCACCAACACACAAAAGCAACATCGAAGACTCCATCTCAAAATTTTCATCAAAAATTGCACCGGGTGCTGGGAAGAAGAAAGAAGATGATTCAGACGATGTTGGATCTGCAAGGGGCACAATATCCCCATTTGATGATGATAATGATCAGGGGGGAGAGAAAACTGAAGGGGAGGGAAGAAATTTAAGATTGCACGAACAGATGGAACATAGTAAACCAAAAATTGATATAAAAGAACTAGAACAAATGGCCAGTAAATTACGGCCTGATATTCCAGAAGAAGATGAAATTCGTCTCAAAGAATCTGAAAGGAACGAAAAAGACATTGGGAAACCTTCGCAAGTTTATGTAAATATGAGCGGAGAACCACATAATTATGGAGACGAAGGAAAACAAGAAGATTACCCTGGCCAAAATAGAGAATTTGGATCAAACGAGAGAAACGAAGGGGACACAGAAGAGAGCCAACGAAGAGGGGATTATTACCCTTATAGGGAAAGCGAAGAAGGACACTGGGGTCGTCCTGAAAACGATAATGAAGATGAAGAAGTCGAAAGTTTCAAAAAATCATTTAATGAATTTCAGAAAAAAGCGAAGAAAATACAACAGATCTCTAATGAATTAGCTGGCAAGAAAGACATCAGCCCTCCAGTGCTCAGACACCCAGATGGCGATCCCAGAGGAGGAGATTCAAGAAAAGCATTTTATGAATATAATCCAACAGTGAAATTAGCGCAGCATATGGCAACTATCAATGACTTCAATGTTCGAAACAAAATTGCAAAGAAGATAAGATTGGCTCTAATCAAGAAATCTATAATGGGAAGAGTATTAAGAAACAAAAATATATAACGGACAAAATGATGAAAACAATTTCACAAAGTTGTTTTGTCGCAATTTAAAATATCGAAGGAGACCTAAGTTTAACGATCAAAGCTAAATGCTGATTGCTGCTTTTGTGAAATACATTTTTCTTGCAACTTGCAATCTTCTTACATTGATAATTATGCTGCTCTTTGCGAGAATTTGAAATATCTAAAGGTTTTTAAATATTCTATTCTTTAAACGTTCTGATCTGAAGTGCACCATCAACTCAACTGCTTTGCTTTGCTTTTTGTGAAACAGTCTATCTAGAGCGGCAGACTTGNAGACAAGAGACGATTCAATGCAGAAATCGTTTCTCATTCTCATAAGGAACTATAGTCAAAACAAATTTCTGTACATACAGATACCTTCAAGATGAGAAGCTCTATAGCATCTTTATTACCATCAAATTTACTTCCATATTCTAGTCATGTCAAAAAGAAAGGATTTGTTGTTGTTGTGGGTCCACTTCCAATTTCTGGGTTATGGGTCTTTGAGTCCGGATTTTAGCTCAGTCACATTCCAAGAGGAGGTTGTTACACGATAAAGAGGCCAGTTGCGAGCATGCGCTTTTGAACCTAAAAGCAAGTTGGATTTGCCCCTTCTCTTCTTTTACAAAACGAAATTCGAAGCTGCGCCAAAAACATCGATTGATATTGTTGAAGATTTAATACAAATTAAAGGGAATTATCCCCATCTTTGCCTCGTGGTTAGAAAGCAATCATGTCGGATTTTATGGACAGCGAAGCAGAAGAATCAGGTGAAGACTTAGGAGAAAATTCCGACGATGAAGTAGATTTAGGCCCATCATCGAAGAAAAACAAGAGGAGAATTCGTGATGATGATGGTGATGGCGAGGATGAAGACAGTGAAGAAGATGGAGTCGATGAAGAAGAAATAAATGATATTATTAATGACGAAGAAGAAATTGTAGAAGAGGAAGAAGAGCAGCCAAGGAAGAAACGAAGGCGAAGAGGTTCCACTTAATAAATTCATGCGGCTTACTACCCAGAGATTGGAAAGTTCGCCTGCACAATTTTAATGGCACACAAGTAAAATCTTCACAGTGAAATTTTGTAGTTGAAAACAATAGAAAAATGATTTAATCTTTTGTTTAATTTAATGGCTAATGCCCAACCAAGATCAACATAACAAATGTGAAAGTTTTGCACGTGCAATTAATTGTGCGCACATAGCAAACTGTCCACTCTCTGGGTTACTACAACCAAGGAGCTGCACAAAAATGATTTCTTGAGGCGAAAAATCCATTGTTTGCTTTCAGGCAAAATGACCTTCATCAGATCAGCCATGTAAATTCCACGCCGAAGGTTACGCTGATAACAAAGTTATTTACGCGAGGAGAACAATAGATCTGTTGAATCCAATTAAATTTACAATAATTGTCTATTGTTTCTATCAAATTTTCACACCAATACCCCCAAGAAAATTTCCTTTCTACGCCAAAGATCTTTGGGCCTAGGTGCATGGAATGCACGTAGCCAATCCTACTAAATAATGGGTAACTTGAATGAAATAGAATATAAAAGCAATCTAAAAGGTATTTGTTGTCATTCAACAGTGCTATTCATTTGCATCTATAATAATTTTCAATCCAATTCACCTTCAATTCGCCTGCGAAAAGACCTTCTTGAATCAAAAATTAAGTAACAATCGGCCCAGGGAAGGGAGGAAGGAAAGGAGGCCTGTTGACATGCTTTTCAAAAATGTTTGCAGGTACATCTAAATCCAGATGTGTATTCTGACCAGTTGTGCAACAAAAGAAGAGTGAAGAAATTGCGAGCCTGCGGACGAACTGTACAAGAACACCAACAGAAAAATAATTTTAAGTTCACATTAACTATTTTTAAATTGCCCTAGAAGAATGAACCAAAACTTGTTGTTTCAAAGTAAACTTCAATATTTATTGGTAAAAAATCAAGTTCGCCATCCCTTGGGGGAATGAAAATCTAAGTGTTTAAGGAATACTGAACGAAGTAAAGAAATTTATAGTTTTCGCATGCAATAACAGTGCAAATTATCCCACCAAAGTCCTACTAAATTAGGTATTCATGCAAATTTGTTGAATAGCGTGTCCTCGGGCTCAAGTTTTTCTCCTTATGGTTTAGAACCTGATTTCAGGTTACTTTAATTGTTACATTGAAATGGAATTAACTTCCCCATCCATTTCTTCTCATTCAGAAAGTGAAGATGACTTGGATGAAGAAGATCTTGCTTTGATTCAAGAAAACACTGGCATTAAACTGAAAAAGGTTCATATCTATGCTAACATTTATTTAATACTTCAGTAACATTGATCATAATTTTCCTTAAAATTGTTCTCATATTTCTGATATTTTAATAATGATAGCTCACTGTTAATTGGGTTGCAATAATCCTATTTTATTTGAGATGTCCTTCCCTATTTCTTCTTTGTTTCTAGCAGAGCAGAGTGAAGTTAACTTAAGTTGTGTGTTAAAAGTTTTCTATTTATGTAAATAAAGAATAATATTTATCTTTTTGATGCAGAAAAAACATTCAAGAGTTCGGATGCTAGATTCCGATGAAGAAGAAGAGCCAGAGGAAACCAGAGATCGAAAAGAAATTGAACATGAATTATTTGAGGGAGATGATTTAGCATTGGTATGTTGTTGCTGCATTTACGTTTGTGACCATTTATCACATTAAAATCTGTCTCACAGTAGATATTAGGTGAGATTGTTGATAACGCAAGATCATTTGTGCAAGTCACTTTGATCGTTTTTATTTGCAGATATTTTTGCCTAACATCTGATGTAAGACAGACTTACATCTCATTTTTATGAACACAACAATCATCCACCCTTTTCAGACTACTTTTGGCTCCCAAGGTAGGTGATCTGATACCAGGGCGAGTTTTGAAAAGGTAAGACAGTTGGTTGATCTCAAAGTCATTTCTCAATTTTTTCTTGCATCTCAAATCAAACCATTTTCTTCATCAACCACTAAATAATCAATTATTTGGTTATATGGAATCAGGTTATATCAGACAGACCAGATAAAGTCAGATATTAGGAATCAATTAACATCATACATTAAAACCTTACAGTATGTGGTACTAGTTTTTATATTCTCATAATAATTTACAAACAATAACAAAGGTACATAATGATACCACAGGGAGCATGGAAATGCATAGCAACCCTGAAGCCATTTACAATTAACTTAATTACAAACATACATAAAGTACTTAATACATACGTAACATGCAATCAAAATGCATGAAGTGTCATCGAAGGCCAAAAACCCGACCCCGACAGGGAAGAAGCCACCACGACACTCCAATGCCCCGCACATGGGCCCCATTCGCCAAAATGACCCCATCCCAACCAAAACCAAACACCGGCCGCAAAACCGAAACCGAACACTAATTGAAGGATAGGTTGTCTGACTGTTGATTCCCAGCTAACTCTGGAAAGAAAGATTCATACTT
>REGM01000001.1:3839571-3890527 GCA_004194415.1 Aurelia aurita | reverse complement strand
TCAAAATGTTCCTCGATAGTTAACTTGAACATGGATACCTCGTTTGTTGGTATTGGTGCTATGAAAGCAGACATATTAACCTCGAAAGCTAAAATTTACATCCACGTGCAAACCAGAGCTTTGGCCTTTTGGCCTAAACAAATTCTTGAGGCACAGCGAATAAATCAGCGATAGCCTTGATAAAATTTGAATAATGTTAGATCTTATTATATTCTGTTGGCCAGAAGTCATCCCCCAATCACCCATTGGGCAATTTCTTGATTTTTCTTTGATTTCAGCTTTCAATTTTGATGTGCTTTAAGAATTTGCTTAGGCCAAAAGGCCAAAGCTCTGGTTTGCACGTGGGTACAAATTTGAGCTTTCAAGATTGATATGTCTGCTCTCAAAGCACCAATACCAACAAACGAGGTATCAATGTTCAAGTTAACTACAGAGGAACATTTTGAGAGTGATTAGCCATTGATTAAAGATAAATTCATATCGCTGGACCCAACCAAATCTGTATACTTTTTTTTGGGACACCCGGTAGAAGCTTTTAAAAACTAAACAGTTTGAAACATAACGCATTAAAAACAGATCTTTTAAATGAAAAAATAAACAAGAAACGAATCAATCGTGAAAATATGTTTGAAATGTTTTTGTTCCATGTGTTCCAATAAGAACAGGAACTATTTATTGAAGAAAAACGGACACAAAACACAAACTACTAAAAACGGAGGGGTGAAACGGTGCCTTAGGCCATCTATGCAATACTTTAGTCTTTGAAACAAGTTTGATCACAAGTCCTAGTTGTTGCGACGTATAATAAGTGCAGACGATAGTGGAAGCCTCAATAACTCGAACTCTCGAGAGAGGTAGAGATTTGCTATTTGCTCGAGCTGCTGAGTTCTAGATGTCCATAGTTTAACCTATACTCAGCCTTACTAAGGCCGAAAGGGATATCAAATTTGTCGAGATATTGAGTAGTTTGCCATAACCAAGTTCGAATTATCCAGGTTCTGCCGTATGTTGGTATGCTTCTTGTATTGTTAGCAACTTGAAACCAATCAGGTAAGTATGAGTGTGAATCGCACGCATGGGATAAATTATGCGTGTGGTTCACCACACATATGTGCCTATTTTCTCATGACGAAGACTGTAAGTTGTAAAGAAAGGTCAAATGCCAGTGTCTAATTAGTCTGCTCCAAAAAGAAGATTGATACATCATGAGCTAAAACATAAATTTTTAACCTAGAATCTTCCACGATAAAGACTGCAGCTATCTTTCCTAGTTATTCTGTTTCTCTTTGCACTGAAAGGTGTCTCCTAAACTCTGTTCTGTACTGCTTAAGAAAGTGATTTTGCCTTAAGGTACTCTGAGCATACATAAGCCTTTGATAAAAATAGCTGAGCAAAGACAGTATACTGTGACCCTTGCCAAACCAAATTTGGGTAGCTGATCTACATCAACAGGAAATACTGACATCTGATAGGCTAGAATTTGACCGCAAGTGGTTCGAACCACTTTTGTATGCTTAGATTCCCTAGATAATCAGAAAGATGTCATTGTCCAGTATGTCACTATCTTTCTCCAGCTTAATTATTTACAAGTAACCATATCAGCAATAGTGTCATTGACTAAATATTGTTAGATTAAATATTTGCAGATGATTAATTATGTTTTTGATGCTTGCAGAGGAAGATGCTGACTATGGTTTTATCGTGGATGATGATGATCAACCAATCAACGCAAGGCCTACAAAAAAGAAGAAAAACAAAGATAAATATATTAGCAGGTCAGACATTGATAAATTTTAAATGAATCTAAGGGACGTGTGAAAGTCCTTGTGTATGTTACATAACGATAATATATCAAAGGAGATCAGAAAAAACTGCATTATATATATTTGATTTGATTGATAAAATTTTATTCAAAAGGTGATTATCAAAATCCTCAGAAGATGATGTTAAAGGAAATAGCAAGGGGAAAGCAAAGACAAAGTTAGTTGCAAGTATGAAAAGTAGAATGGAACAATCTTAGACATAGAATAAAATCGTACAGAGTACAAAGGACAGAGATATTTGGGCTGCCATGATCCTCAACGTTGATTGACATGACACTTAGATATATTAATAGATAGATAGATCATGTTACCATATTTTCATTTCCCCAGTGCTCTGCAAGAAGCTCAAGATATCTTTGGTTTGGAATTTGATTTAAATGAACTGGATCAATATGATGATGATTTGGATCAAGCGTCCGAAGAGGAATACGAAGACCCGGATCAAGAAGAAAGGAAAGTGAAAAGGAGAAGTAAAAAGAAAAGAGGAAAGAAATCTATTTATGATGTTTATGAACCAGCAGAATTAGAAAAAAGTCATCTTACAGATCGAGATAATGAAATCAGAGTTAGAGATATTCCTGAACGATTTCAGGTAAGCTGGATTCTCAACCATGCATGGGATATAGTTTTTGCCATTTTACTATTTATCTAAGCTGCTTGTGATTGTAAATTTTCTTTCTCACCATTACCTTCCATCTGTCATGTGTACCATCAAAGCACATTTGTTTTGTAATTAAGTAAGCTGATATCAAGTAGCAATAAGTCAAGGTTCTTATCAAGACCTCTTTGTTTTCAGTTACGTTCTGTTCCTGTCAAACTTACAACAGAATTGGAACTTGATGATGAAGCAGAATGGATTTATAAACAAGCGTTTATGCAAACTCCAATCACGCAGCAAACCGCGCAGGTATGAACAGTACTAATCATTTGAATCACAGGTATGAGCAGTACTAATCATTTGAATCACAGTCATGCACTATATTATATATATTATATATATTATATTATATATTATATCATATCATATCATATCATATAATATTATATAATATTATATTATATTATATTATATTATATTATATTATATTATATTATATTATATTATATTATATTATATTATATTATATTATATTATATTATATTATATTATATTATATTATATTATATTATATTATATTATATTATATTTATATTTATATTTATATTTATATATTTATATTATATATACAAGTATTTGGAAATTTAGATTGTTGAAAATTCTACCCAGCTACGAATCCTGAAAATATGGTATATATTGGATAACTAAAAAATTAGCTAAGTTGTTGAACATTGTTGCAAAGCACATTGTAAACGAGGGTTTTGCTAAATATCTCCCTCTGATAAAGATTATCCAAAAGAAAAGAAACAAGAGATGTGTAGCTTATGTAGTTAATAATTAATTTATGAGATTGAAATCGTAGGAAGAGGCAAGCGACGACAATCATAGTAATTTTATTCATTTCATCATTTCATCAACATTCCAAAAAAGACAAATCCAGAAGACGTAAACGGTTGAGACGATTAAATATTAATTAGTTAATTTGACATAAACATTGAAATGTTGTTAGTTTTATTTGACGAGAAAGAAATATTCTGTTCGCAAACAATGGCATTTTATATTTGAGTTGAACCTTCGCCGAAGCTAGGTAGTACATGATGACCTTGCATCTCTTATTATCTTACCGGTATGATCATTTTGAAAAATAGTAGATTTGATAATATCAAAATTTGTTCTAAGTTTGCTTTTTTCATTTGCAGGAATCAAGAGATTATGACAGACGACATGGAAATCAACAAATAAAACCTGTTTCCGCTATTCCAAAAATTCGTTCTGCATTGAGTTTTATGAAAAAAGAACTTTTTGAGGTAAGATCTTAGTTGAATTTGTTTAGGTAAGATCCTTGTGGGATTCCTAGTTCTGTATTTTTCACAAATTTTACGAAAAGTCTTCTTCAGATAACGAAGAGCCAATTCATCTTTAATGTTAGATGCTTTTTAGCAAACATACACAACTACTCGTTGTGAAACGAAAAGTTCAGAAATATTTCATTTGAGTGTTTTCAATGTGACGGCCCTGCCGTCAAAGACCTGGTTTTATGCAAAAAGCAACAACGGGTACAAATTGATAATATAATAGGCCATCTGCACATGTACCTATTTCTGCACTTAGAAATACTTTGACGTCAACAAAGTTTGTTGGGTGATATTCCTGTTTTTAATCGTCAGTATTGTGTTATTTAAATTAATAGATTTTATTTGAAAAAGTGCTTGAATGTTTTGACCATTTAAAGGTACCATTCATTGCAACATACAGAAAGGAATACATCGAACCAGAACTGAAGGTGGATGATCTTTGGGTTATCTTCGATTTTGATGCCAAGGTAACATACATCATATCTACTTTTATTTGCGTGTTTATTTCTATAATTCAAAACAAGGTAATTTTAAGTCTTGGTACTTCGGTTTGGTTTCAAGAAAACCTCAGTGCCCTAATAAAGCTAGAAATATAAAAGCAGGTTTTGATGCCGTTCTTCAATGATGCTTAAAATTGTCTGATTTGATTCAATGTGAAACAAATTTCCTTCCTGAGAAGAACGTGCGTTTCTTACACGACAAATTTGTTTTTATCATAAGTACAATATGATAGAAGATCAGCTGAATTTGATAATGCGCAGTTTTTTTAGCAACTACTGTCTTCACTAATTAATTCGCATTAAATTATTTAGAATTAGTTCTTGTGAAATTTACAATGCCACTTTGTTATGTGCATAAGATTTGTTTTCACCCAATTCAAGTCATTCAAGTGATAAATCTCTTGATAAGAAATCTTTTCTTTTCTTTAACATATTTCTTGCCATGAAAGCTTGTGCAATGAATCCAAAAAGTAAAATAATACTATAACTTCCCAAGAGTGTAGTCACGTGACTTGAAATGGATAACACAAACCTTAGCCGATTACGTCGAATGAGTTGGTGACTATCGAAGTGGCCGATGGCAAATTTATAAGCAGACCAATTTATTTTAGATTAAATGATAGCATTTTTTGCGTTCATAGTGGACTCAATTAACAACCAGGAAACAAAATATGAAGAAATTATTCGAGCAAATGCAAGAATATCAATTTGAATTGATTCGTGAAAATGAAGATAAAAAATTGGATGAAAATTGGAGGACACTCGCACCAGAAGATTTAGAATTGTAAGTTTCCACCATTTTTACTNTTCGTTTCTTACACAACAAATTTGTTTTTATCATAAGTACAATATGATAGAAGATCAGCTGAATTTGATAATGCGCAGTTTTTTTAGCAACTACTGTCTTCACTAATTAATTCTCATTAAATTATTTGGAATTAGTTCTTGTGAAATTTACAATGCCACTTTGTTATGTGCATAGCAAGGTTTGTTTTCACCCAATTCAAGTCAAGTGATAAATCTCTTGATAAAAAATCTTTTCATTTCTTTAACATATTTCGTGCCATGAAAGCTTGTGCAATGAATCCAAAAAGGGAAATAATACTAAAACTTCCCAAGGGTGTGGTCACGTGACTTGAAATGGATAACACAAACCTTAGCCGATTACGTCGAATGAGTTGGTGACTATCGAAGTGGCCGATGGCAAATTTATAAGCAGACCAATTTATTTTAGATTAAATGATAGCATTTTTTGCGTTCATAGTGGACTCAATTAACAACCAGGAAACAAAATATGAAGAAATTATTCGAGCAAATGCAAGAATATCAATTTGAATTGATTCGTGAAAATGAAGATAAAAAATTGGATGAAAATTGGAGGACACTCGCACCAGAAGATTTAGAATTGTAAGTTTCCACCATTTTTACTAGTTTTATGGTTCCCTTTTCATTACCTAATTTTTCAAAGCGGCAGTTTCCCGAGAGAAGCTCTGTGATTTACTAATATTGGTGACAACTCTTCCTATCCTTGAGGTCTAGTTGGGTGGCTCAGTGGTAGCACGCATGACTACCAATCTGAAGGATCGTGGTGCGAGTCCCTGTCCTGTCAGACCTGCTACGTAGAGTGAGGAGAGTCGCCAACTCTCTGTAATTCCAGGCGAAAGGAACCACGAGGTGTGGTCACATAAAGAGGAAGGACTAAAGAGAACGCTTCGATTAGCTTCTCAATGTCGTGGAACTACCTTCGGATGCTTGGTAGAAATATGAAAAACAAAAAAGTTGAAGCTGCCTATCATTGTTTAGAAATCTAAGTTTGTTCATGTTTTTGTTCTAGGCTGGAAAATGTGCAAACAATGGAAGAGCTCATGGATGTTTATTTGCAATTTCAACTTTACTACTCTGATGATATTTCAAAAATGCAAGATTGGTTTAAAGAAAAAGAGAAAAAGGCGAAAAAATCAAAGAAGAAAACAAAAACAAAAGGAAAGAAAAAAGAAAAGGAAAAAGAAAAAGAAAAAGAAAAGACTGGGGAGGAGAATGAAGAGGGAGAGAAGTCGAAGGAGGGGGAGGGTGAGGGTGAAGGAGCGGGGGAGAATAAAAAGAAAGATGAATTGGATGAAAGTGTTGAAAAAGATGAAAATGAGTCGGAAGAAAAAGGGGAGAAGGATGACGAGGAGAAAGAAGGGGAGGAATCAGGAAGTGAAAATGATGATGATGATGATGCTGATGATGCTGATGATGACGTAGAAGATGAAACCAAACAAACAAGGAAGAACCCAAGAAGAAGAGATTTTTACACAATTTGTCGTGATAATGGATTAACGGCCTTAAGCAAGAAATTTGGTTTATTACCAGAACAATTTGCTGAAAATTTGAGAGATAATTATCAACGACATGAACCAGAACAGGTGCCAGAAGAACCAGAAGAACTCGCAGAGCAATACATTTGCAAGTATGATAATTTTGATAATTTGCATTTATTCATAGAATATTCAGTATACAAACTTAATCTNAATGATGATGATGATGATGCTGATGATGCTGATGATGACGTAGAAGATGAAACCAAACAAACAAGGAAGAACCCAAGAAGAAGAGATTTTTACACAATTTGTCGTGATAATGGATTAACGGCCTTAAGCAAGAAATTTGGTTTATTACCAGAACAATTTGCTGAAAATTTGAGAGATAATTATCAACGACATGAACCAGAACAGGTGCCAGAAGAACCAGAAGAACTCGCAGAGCAATACATTTGCAAGTATGATAATTTTGATAATTTGCATTTATTCATAGAATATTCAGTATACAAACTTAATCCTTCCCGTCAAATTAGTTTGTACGGGTATAGTTCTTTGCAAGATAATTCAAGCCATGAGAACTAAAGCATATCAATCATCCAAAGTTTGATGAATAATATCTGCTTACTTCAGACTGATGTAAACAGATCAATTGCAACAGAATTTGGAAGGATTTGTGAAGCGGTCACATTGCTGTAGTTAAAGTTGGTCGGTTTTTGAAACTGATAAATGCTTATGTTTCATTGTGATGAAATTATATGAACAATTCTTATAGATTTGTCCTAATATACTTTGAAGGAAAACTGAAACCTCAAAATGACTCTCGTTCTTACTAAATGTTAAAAAAGAAGTTATTACCTCTTTTTAGAAATTCTTCAGGTATTTATTTACATTTTTTTATCTTTTTAGTGGATTTTCTACATCAGAAGCAGTTTTAGAAGGTGCCTGCCACATGCTAGCAATGCAAGTTGCAAGAAATCCCTTGGTTCGTCAATGTGTCAGAACAGCATACTTCGATCGAGCTAAACTCAATATTGTTCCTACGAAGAAAGGAAAGAAGGTAGCATATTGCTATTAAGTTGTTGCTGAAGGCTAAATTTCTCGAGTCTTGCTCTTTTTTAAAGCACCGTCCTTGTTTTATTGGCTCCATTATCTTAATAGCTCTCGAGCCCTTTGTGTATGACATTGACAACGACTTTTGTAATTTCAGCAAGCTCTATCAAATCTTATTTATCATTGTGTTTTGTGGCTTGTCTGGAAAAGTCTACTTTCGGGATAGATGTTTGTTATCATATTGAGTCTTAGCTCGACGAAACTAGGTTATCGACCAACTGATAAATTAATTAATCACCCTGCCGATTAATGACGGACTTTTTTATTTTTATTTAGGAAATAGATGACTTCCATCAGTACGCTGCTTTCAAGTACATTAAACACAAACCAGTGAGAGATCTACAAGGAGAGCAGTTTCTCAAGATGTGTCAAGCACAAAAAGAAGGACTTGTAAATATAAAAGTTGGAATGGATCTTGATGCCGAATTAGGGTGAGTCGTCTGTTTCCTGTTCAGAGTTGTGCTTCGGTTTGCCAAATATGTACGGTTGGTTAGTAATATATCTCGTACACTAGAGAATTAAAGTCTGTACGGAAACTTGTGAAACGTTTTAATATTGACCTTCATCAGTAACTGGTGTTGTAATTAAGTCAGTTACGCGCATAAATATTATTATCTCGTATGCTATGTTTGTAATGTTCTTCGATGATGCTTGAAATTGTCTGATATGAATCAAATATGAAATCAATTTATTAACTGAGAAGAACTCGTTCATTTCATTTTTCATTTTTATGTGTTTAAACAGGGTAAAGTTATCAAATAAATACATTGTTTTCCAAACTGCCCTGTGAAAAGAAAAAGATAAAAACTTAACTTACAATTCAAATACACTCAATAAAATTAGTTAAATACAAAGTAAAAGTAGTTATGAAAAAAGTAGCAAGAATCTCGTTGTCTTGATGTTCCCTGCGGTGGTCTTGCGTTCTTGCAAACTGCAGTTGTCTTGCGTACTTGCAAACTGCAGTTATGATCCAACAGAAAATCTATTCTTTTCCAGGTACACGACATATCTTGAAGAAATTAAAATGCTGTTTTACAGAGTAAGTACTTTATCAATACATGCCTTTTCGGGGTTGTCTCTGGTTATGCCTACATTCCTTTTCGGGGTTTTCTGTGGTTATGCCTACATGCCTTTTCGGGGTTTTCTCTAAGAAGAAATTTGTAATTTTACAAACATTTTTTGATTACTCCACAATCACCACCAGTTTACAAATTAACCTGCATGAAAATGGATTGAAAATGATGGCACAAGGCGGTTGTAATATTAAAGCAAAATTACTTTGACAAACTTTCACAAATATAATCAAAGAAATGTTTGAATACGAGAGCGTCAAGGGTTGTAACTCTCTCACATAGTTTGATGTTCTTTTTTAGGACGAATACAGTCGACTTGTTCAAGAATGGAACAAACAACGTACCAAAGTTCTTGTGAAAGCATTGGAACAAATTTTGTACCCTACATTTGCAAAAGAACTGAAAGCAAAATTGTTGAAAGAAGCAACTGAGTTCGTTGTGCAGGTATCTGGTCTTATTTCTTTGTCTTTATTGGATAATTCTTGAAATACTTGTGTGTTGGAATTGAAAGTGAACTTTAAAACCTGAATTTTTCTCATGTGTAAAATATATTAAGTTTTGTTTTAGTGCAGNGATGATGATGATGATGCTGATGATGCTGATGATGACGTAGAAGATGAAACCAAACAAACAAGGAAGAACCCAAGAAGAAGAGATTTTTACACAATTTGTCGTGATAATGGATTAACGGCCTTAAGCAAGAAATTTGGTTTATTACCAGAACAATTTGCTGAAAATTTGAGAGATAATTATCAACGACATGAACCAGAACAGGTGCCAGAAGAACCAGAAGAACTCGCAGAGCAATACATTTGCAAGTATGATAATTTTGATAATTTGCATTTATTCATAGAATATTCAGTATACAAACTTAATCCTTCCCGTCAAATTTGTTTGTACGGGTATAGTTCTTTGCAAGAAAATTCAAGCCATGAGAACTGAAGCATATCAATCGTCCAAAGTTTGATGAATATATTTTTTTATATCTGCTTACTTCAGACTGATGTAAACAGATCAATTGCAACAGAATTTGGAAGGATTTGTGAAGCGGTCACATTGCTGTAGTTAAAGTTGGTCGGTTTTTGAAACTGATAAATGCTTCTTTTTCATTGTGATGAAATTATATGAACGATTCTTATAGATTTTGTCCTAATATACTTTGAAGGAAAACTGAAACCTCAAAATGACTCTCGCTTTTAATAAATGTAAAAAAGAAGTTATTACCTCTTTTTAGAAATTCCTCAGGTATTTATTGACATTTTTTTATCTTTTTAGTGGATTTTCTACATCAGAAGCAGTTTTAGAAGGTGCCTGCCACATGCTAGCAATGCAAGTTGCAAGAAATCCCTTGGTTCGTCAATGTGTCAGAACAGCATACTTCGATCGAGCTAAACTCAATATTGTTCCTACGAAGAAAGGAAAGAAGGTAGCATATTGCTATTAAGTTGTTGCTGAAGGCTAAATTTCTCGAGTCTTGCTCTTTTTTAAAGGGAGTACAAAGACCAGCATGCTTTGCGCACAGTCAGGGACTTGCTCTGCACAGCTTCCCGATTAACTGACTGTACGAAATTCACAAAAACAACAACAAACGATGGCAAAGGCTGCTGGTCTTTGTACTCCCTTTAAAGCACCGTCCTTGTTTTATTGGCTCGTTCGAAGTATGAGCCAGAGATCTTAATAGCTCTCGAGCCCTTTGTATATGACATTGACAACGACTTTTGTAATTTCAGCAAGCTCTATCAAATCTTATTTATCATTGTGTTTTGTGGCTTGTCTGGAAAAGTCTACTTTCGGGATAGATGTTTGTTATCTTTCGGGATAGATCGTCGAGTATCATATTGAGTCTTAGCTCGACGAAACTAGGTTATCGACCAACTGATAAATTAATTAATCACCCTGCCGATTAATGACGGACGTTTTTATTTTTATTTAGGAAATAGATGACTTCCATCAGTACGCTGCTTTCAAGTACATTAAACACAAACCAGTGAGAGATCTACAAGGAGAGCAGTTTCTCAAGATGTGTCAAGCACAAAAAGAAGGACTTGTAAATATAAAAGTTGGAATGGATCTTGATGCCGAATTAGGGTGAGTCGTCTGTTTCCTGTTCAGAGTTGTGCTTCGGTTTGCCAAATATGTACTGTTGGTTAGTAATATATCTCGTACACTAGAGAATTAAAGTCTGTACGGAAACTTGTGAAACGTTTTAATATTGACCTTCATCAGTAACTGGTGTTGTAATTAAGTCAGTTATCGGTATACATATTATTATCTCGTAGGCTATGTTTGTAATGTTCTTCAATGATGCTTGAAATTGTCTGATATGAATCAAATATGAAATCAATATATTAACTGAGAAGAACTCGATGTCTTTATGTTCCCTTCTGAGGTTCGCCTGCAGTGGTCTTGCGTACTTGCAAACAGCAGTTATGATCTAACAGAAAATCTATTCTTTTCCAGGTACACGACATATCTTGAAGAAATTAAAATGCTGTTTTACAGAGTAAGTACCTTTTCGGTGTTTTCTCTGGTTATGCCTACATGCCTTTTCGGTGTTTTCTCTGGTAATGCCTACATTCCTTTTCGGGGTTTTCTCTGGTTATGCCTACATTCCTTTTGGGGGTTTTCTCTGGTTATGCCTACATTCCTTTTCAGGGTTTTCTCTGGTTATGCCTACATTCCTTTTCGGGGTTTTCTCTGGTTATGCCTACATGCCTTTTCGGGGTTTTCTCTAAGAAGAAATTTGTAATTTCACAAACATATTTTGATTACTCCACAATCACCACCAGTTTTACAAATTAATCTGCACGAAAATAGATTGAAAATGATAGCACAAGGCGGTTGTAATATTAAAGCAAAATTACTTTGACAAACTTTCACAAATATAATCAAAGAAATGTTTGAATACGAGAGCGTCACGGGTTGTAACTCTCTCACATAGTTTGATGTTCTTTTTTAGGACGAATACAGTCGACTTGTTCAAGAATGGAACAAACAACGTACCAAAGTTCTTGTGAAAGCATTGGAACAAATTTTGTACCCTACATTTGCAAAAGAACTGAAAGCAAAATTGTTGAAAGAAGCAACTGAGTTCGTTGTGCAGGTATCTGGTCTTATTTCTTTGTCTTTATTGGATAATTCTTGAAATACTTGTGTGTTGGAATTGAAAGTCAACTTTAAAACCTGAATTTTTCTCATGTGTAAAATATATTAAGTTTTNGTGCATTGTAATTTTAGCAGGGGGGGGGGGGGCAGTGAAACCCTGTGTTTGAGGCTGCATGAACAAGTATCGTAAACAAATAGAGCCAGGATTTTTATTGATGACGCTAGAATTTACGTGAATTTTTTGTGTAGCGCGATTGTTGTAGGAGAAAATTATTTCTCAAGGCTGATACCTTAGGCCACTTCAAATATCGATATACTGTTTGTAGATGTAATGGAAAGGAAAGGTTGCCTGAATTGTAATTTCTCTGTTTCATGCTTTTTATTTTTAATTTGTTGCAGCTCAAAGAATTGGAGGTTTTGAAGAAATTTATCTTGAAGCATCGTCCGCATGTTGTTGCTGTAACTGGGCAGTGCAGAGAGGCACAAAATGTCGTTGATGATATCCGATTTTGTATTGTTGATTTGGAACAAGAACAACAAATGTCCCCCATTTATGTGGAACTCATCGATGGCGAGGTTGCTAAGATTTATGAAGCATCACCCAGATCTGAAGTAATAACATTTATTTGTGTATTTGTTGATTTGCAGTTTGTTTTAATGATTGTGGGAAGACTCGTCAGCTTCTAAGTTTCTAATTAGTTAGCATGAAGGCTTAAAGTGTTAAAACATGTAATCAATTCTCTCTTTTCAGCAACGTTTCTTCTTGATGTTCGCCTCGCTTCGCCTGTTTATCCGCTAAAGTTTTCAAATGATTTGATTAAAATTTATTTGTAATTTGGCAATTTTGTTTTCGTGACCATTGTTTCTAAGACACGCAATTATCGAACACTATAAACTAAACATTGTTACCTCAAATATTTCGCTGCCCATCGGCAGCCTCATCAGTGAGTTAATATTTATTTATTCTGATAAATAAAGGAGTCACTTTCAAAATCCCAGTGCGACTCTGTTTTGTAGTGGCTTCATTTACCCCCAATTCTCATTTTTCGACGCGAATTGATAAATTCATGTGACCTGTTATCTGGACGAATTTCCTGCTTATCTCAATTCAATCCTACCACCATAATTTTTTCATTTTTTGTTTAATGATAAATATCTAATTTCAGGCTGAATTCCGGGACTACCCACCACTTCTACGTCATGCGATTTCAACTGGAAGAAGACTGCAAGATCCTCTCATTGAGTTTGCTGGCCTTTGTGAAGGAGAAGACGAACTTGAATGCCTCATTCTACATCCTCTGCAAGTATGGAATTTTGGTTATTTTATTTTCTGCAAATTGTTTGTTTAAAAGGAAGGCGCACTCAGATTAGAAATGGTTCNCTGTTATCTGGACGAATTTCCTGCTTATCTCAATTCAATCCTACCACCATAATTTTTTCATTTTTTGTTTAATGATAAATATCTAATTTCAGGCTGAATTCCGGGACTACCCACCACTTCTACGTCATGCGATTTCAACTGGAAGAAGACTGCAAGATCCTCTCATTGAGTTTGCTGGCCTTTGTGAAGGAGAAGACGAACTTGAATGCCTCATTCTACATCCTCTGCAAGTATGGAATTTTGGTTATTTTATTTTCTGCAAATTGTTTGTTTAAAAGGAAGGCGCACTCAGATTAGAAATGGTTCATTTGTCTTTGAAGTATATACAACAAACCCCGGAATTTCGTAGCCTCAATGTATTTGAGGAGATTCTCCTATTTACCGTTTCAATAATTGTGTTTTTATGGGCTTAAATTAGCTGTTGAGGCTTAGCTCTAACTGTAGCAATTCTTATTTCTTTCGCCTACTGTAAATAAACAAATGATTGTGGTGATGATGATGGTTCTTGTTGTTCATCAGCTTGTCCCTGTTGATATGTGTTTGATTAAATTCTTGTCATTATCGTTTGCTAACTGTATGTTCTCTACATCGTAGCACGTGATGTCCTTATGCGAAATTCTGGTTTGGTCCCACTAAACTTCTTTAGGATGTCTGCCTATCACCATGACTGTTATGAAACATCATGAAACAAGATGCTTTGAGAACTGTGTTTCTAGTCTAATTTCAATACCGCCTATTTTATTACTTAAATTAAATGATACTGCTGGGTACACTTTTATGCTTTTTAAATCTTTCCAAATAAGGAATTGGTGCCAAAGGAGCAACTTTCAAAAGCATTGGAAACAGAATTCATAAACAGGACGAATGACGTTGGAGTTGATGTGAATCGTGCAATTGATCATCCGCATGTAGCTGTCCTTATTCAGTTTATTTGTGGCCTGGGTCCAAGGAAAGGTGGTGATCTTATAAAGGTATTTTATTATTTTATGACTTCACCGTTTCTGATATCTTGTCATGTTTTATTATATTCGTTGTTTTGTATCTTTCACAAAAATTGACAGAAACGTTGTTATTTTGACCTACAAACAAGAAAGAGAAAATAACCAAATTTACGATTCTATAATTCTTGGCAGAAGGCAACGTCATATCTGCAATGTCTTAATTATGTAAATATTTAATGTCATCGAACATTTCGTAGAATTGTACCTCCACATTCCCTTTTTTTTTGTCTTAAAAATATCTTCTTATCTTTCTTTCAGAAATTGAAAACACAAACAACAAGACTTGAAAATCGTTCGCAATTAGTTCTAACATATGGAATGGGCCCTCAAGTATTTTTAAATTGTGCTGGCTTCATCAAAATAGATACAGCCTCGGTTGGAGATAACATGGAAGTACTGGATAGCACAAGAATTCATCCCGAGACGTATGATTGGGCAAGAAAAATGGCAGTTGATGCTCTCGAATATGATGACGTATGTTCTTTTAAATATATATTTAATCTTAATCTGTCAATTTTTATAACAGGAATACCTTTGCTAAGATGGGGTTTACTTTTTCCATTCATTTATTTTGGTTGTAAAATGCTAGCAAATGTTGGTAAAGGCGATGGAAAGAATAAATTACGAATTTACAAATGTGTCAAGGAATTTGGATCCCATCCAGATGGTGATGACTAATGCAAGGTGATCTTAAGAAGGAAGAGGCGTGTTTCTGAGATGTTAATATTCACGTCAAGATGGACCCGAATTAAGCAAATTGTCACCAACAACACTTCCATATGACGTGATGATAGAGTGACGTGGGTTTTTTAAGCTGCATCAAATGTCAAAAGTAGAGCTATTCAAATTTAAAACGCGTTTTTCATTTTGGTTAATACAGCTGTTGATCTGCAATATCTTTAAGTTTTATCGAGAAAAAAGAATTATTTTTGTATCAAAACTTGACAACTGCAGTATTTCTCTTTATCGCAAATTCTTGAGATTTCTTTGTATAGTCTTTCATTGCCCCTTTTCGCATAACAGTGCCATATGAGCAGACAACGGTGGAGACCTATCTGATTTTCTAAACATTTTATTCTTTGGAATCATTTTTATTAGGAAGTACTAAAAGCGCAACTAGATTCGACAATTATTTTGGTGCAACAAAATACAACAATTTACTCGTGGTTAAAAAAACAACGACTTGAAACGAAATGCGTTTAGGCTGATTTTCAATGAGTAGAATTTTTGAGCGGGCGGAATTTTAATCAATCAAAAGTCACTGAGCCATAAATTTCTATTCACCTTCGAAACAACATTTTCTCTTGCCTTTATAGATTATTTTAATCATATCAATTGTTTATTTATTATTTATAATTTCATCTCATAGGGAATGGAAGAAGCTCAACCTTCTGCAGCAGTCGAAGAAATTCTTGAACAACCTGATCGATTAAAAGATCTTGACTTAGATGCATTCGCAGATGAACTTGCTCGCCAAGGTTACGGAAACAAACAAATAACTTTATATGACATCAGAGATGAATTAATCAATCGATTTAAAGACCACAGGGTGCCATACAGACAATTACATCCAGAAGAGAAATTCAAATTATTAACAGGAGAAACAGAAGAGTCAATGTACATTGGCAAAATGATTATTTGTTTCGTCACAGGGTTTGCATATCGAAAACCATCAAGAGAGGCCTTGGATCAAGCGAACCCCGTTAGAAATGATGATACTAATTTATGGCAATGTCCCTTTTGTCTGAAAGATAATTTCCCTGATCTCAGTGAAGTATGTTTTTTACTAGTCTTATTTGTTATTGCTAGTATTCACTTATAAGGAATTGAGATAGTTATGATCTGTAATAGTCTTGCCCGGGCCGGGCCTGAGTTGAAAAATGGCTTATGGCATTTGATATTCTTCAAGACAATCAAACAATAGAACAATTGTTGGTGCGGGAACTTCTTTTGTTCTATTTTTAGACTAGATCATTATGACTATGTCTATTCCCTTTAAAAGCCTTGACAGTGTCTTGTGATTTTTCATTGAATATTTAAAGCGGAGAGATGAAATATACCAAACATTTGTAAAAAGTCGTTCTTACTGGACTGTAGTATGCTGCTTCTTCTTGCTAACTTGCCAAGACTTAGGTCTTTGATTTTTTGTAAGGTCCCTGATTTGTTGATAACCTTGTAGTGAATTGTTAATGTCATTAAAGACGTAGACACTACATTTCATGTTACTTTATCGTTACTAGATACGAAAAGGTCCCTGCGTTTGGATCTAGAGAAGTGTGTAATCAGTTGGGTGTCTTTTTCAATCTTCTCAGGCGAGATTTTGCAAATATCGTGATTCAAATTGCCCACAAGGCATGACCCGCTAGAAACTGAGAAAGAATGGAAATTATCTTCGGAAAGGCTAATGATATTCAATGATTTTTTATCATTTCTAATTAAATCTTTATCTCGTCTTTATTTATAGGTTTGGACCCATTTTGATAACGGAAGCTGCGCAGGAGAGGCTGCCGGTGTCAGGGTGCGACTTGATAATGGAATTACAGGATTTATTGCAAATAAAAATATCAGTGATAAGGGAGTTAAAAGACCAGAAGATCGAGTCCAGGTCTGTCTTGGAAGCCTTTTGTTAGGCCTAAATATTTATCTTTATAATAGCTCATCCTGCAATCCTTGCTTAGTCTTTCAGAATTTCATGTGATCTAAAATAGCTTACACTGATACATTTTTTGCAGATAAAATGTGCAGAGATTTCTTTTACCCAACATTTTAGCAGCACCGATAAATTGTTTTGATCACATGTGCGAATAGAACGTTCTATTTTTTGCATCATGACTATGTTGTAATCTTAATTCATTTATTTACGTCACTATAAATCAAGGTCTAATGTAAGACAAATCTAACTTTTAGCATGGAATGAATTTGCACGCACGAATATTGAAACTGAATATGGAAAAAATTCAAGTTGATCTCAGTTGCAAATCATCTNACCCATTTTGATAACGGAAGCTGCGCAGGAGAGGCTGCCGGTGTCAGGGTGCGACTTGATAATGGAATTACAGGATTTATTGCAAATAAAAATATCAGTGATAAGGGAGTTAAAAGACCAGAAGATCGAGTCCAGGTCTGTCTTGGAAGCCTTTTGTTAGGCCTAAATATTTATCTTTATAATAGCTCATCCTGCAATCCTTGCTTAGTCTTTCAGAATTTCATGTGATCTAAAATAGCTTACACTGATACATTTTTTGCAAATAAAATGTGCAGAGATTTCTTTTACCCAACATTTTAGCAGCACCGATAAATTGTTTTGATCACATGTGCGAATAGAACGTTCTATTTTTTGCATCATGACTATGTTGTAATCTTAATTCATTTATTTACGTCACTATAAATCAAGGTCTAATGTAAGACAAATCTAACTTTTAGCATGGAATGAATTTGCACGCACGAATATTGAAACTGAATATGGAAAAAATTCAAGTTGATCTCAGTTGCAAATCATCTGATCTTGCTGATAAAGAAGGAAAATTCAGGTGATTTTTTTACCAAATCTTTGCTACAAATCTTGCTTCCTTTTTGCCGCTTCCGTTTTCTATCACTCTTAATTCTGATGATTTCTTCGGAAGATTTTCATATTTTTTTGTCAGCTGACCCTTAACCTTCGCCTAACAAAGAACGCACGAAGTGAACTGATTATAATTGATGGCTAGATGATCTCATTCCTCGAAAATCAAAATCTGGTTTGCAAGCAACTTTTTCTGATGCATGGTTATCAAGTTTAGATGGTGAAGGATATGAGTTGAGAACTTCTGCACCTGAAATTGTAACAGCTGTGCTTAGACGGACCTTTTAACTCGTGGTCGCACCCTGAAGCTTTCCTACGTGCATGACAATTTGACCGTATTGAATGATCCGATTTGAACCTTTCCTGCAGAGAAGACCATAATCATAATTTCATTACCCAATCTTCGTTTGTGTTTAAACACGTCTTATTTAAAAGAACTTTATGACCTTTCTGTGCTTTGCCTTATTATGGCATATTTTTGTGATCAGATTTTGATATATTCATTAGTCATGAAGTGGTTGAATATACTAGAGGTTCATTTTTGGAACTTACATAACAGCATGCTTTGATTGTGGATGTGTTCTTTTTGGACAACACCACCAGTTCGATAACGCCTCATTTCGACTGGGCGGAAAATTCCTATCACAAAAAATTTCAGTTGTTCGCAAGTGCGATTCCGCTTGACAGTTGAATAGGTTTCTACTTTTGAGCGACGTCGCTTTTCTGCAAGCCAGTTAGATGGCTAGAAAACGTCGTTCGGCGCGGAAACTTCTGCTTTGTGGAAATAGGCGTGGTGTTACTACGGGAAACAGATATCTCTTTTTATACTGTGCTTACTTTAAATGCGCATCCTAGGTTCTTAGAAGAGAAAGTTTTGTAATGGAAGTATTTTCTTCATCTTTGGTATTTATTCTGTTTTGTTGAACTAACAAGTTATTCATAAAATATTATATTATTCTTTTACAGTCCTCCAAAAGATCTGTATTTTGACCAAGATGCATCTGATAAAGATAAAAAAGTCGAAGAAGATGCGAAAAAAGCTCAAATGAAGAAAACAGGTATCTAACTGCAGCCATGATATTTTGACCTTCCGTTGCTTTGGCAATCAAAACAGACATGATTGCATTGTTTAGTACTAGAAGATCGTTTTAGTTAAAGCAATTATATGTGGGTGGCTGGATTTGAATGAAATCTTGATCGTTTGATTGCCAATGGAACGCAAGGTTACTATGGCCGTCTTATTTTGATTTCACCCTAGATCAATCATGCAGACTTTCATTAACTGACGTTATCATAGAGTCGATCCAGAATTATACATTATAAGAGGTTGCCCTTGGTATAGTTTGACATGTTACAAATATGAAAGTTAATGAGCATATCATGCCCGGCCATCGTACCGACCATTATTTATTTATTTATAACCCCTTCCTTTGCTGGTTGCCTTACCTTTTTGATAATCGTATTAATATGTCTAAGTTTTGTAACCGAAAGAAAATGTCTAATCCCAGTTCTTTTCTGTTTGTTGCATGAATTTGAATTTTTCATTTCTTTCGCTAGGGGTGTACCGGAGCAGGGTTGTCAGAATCCGGCCGGAACGAATATTTCCTGATTTAACCATCATTTGCAAATCCCCGTCGAGTTGTTTACTTGACTGTCATATTTCAAATCGAGTTGACCATTGTCCATAAATCCATATTTTAATTTGGTGCAGGCTTGATTAGATCATTCGTTAATGGAATTGATTTAAATCCATCAATTTCCAGATTCCAATGTGTCTGAAACATTTTTATTCGCTTTCTTAATAGTCATGTGTTTCAAAGTGATGTGTTTACNTTTCTGTTTGTTTCATGAATTTGAATTTTTTCATTTCTTTCACTAGAGGTGTACCGGATCAGGGTTGTCAGAATCCGGCCGGAACGAATATTTCCTGATTTAACCATCATTTGCAAATCCCCGTCGAGTTGTTTACTTGACTGTCATATTTCAAATCGAGTTGACCATTGTCCATAAATCCATATTTTAATTTGGTGCAGGCTTGATTGGATCATTCGTTAATGGAATTGATTTAAATCCATCAATTTCCAGATTCCAATGTGTCTGAAACATTTATTTGCTTTCTTAATAGTCATGTGTTTCAAAGTGATGTGTTTACCGTCAGTCTTTTAAGTTGGGTCAGTAGGTTTTTGAACTCAAGTCTCGACACAAAGTTAAGAAGGTCATTCTAATATTAAGAATTATTTCATGTTGTGTGTTTAAAACTAACGAGAACATTTTCAATAAATAAGTTCAACTCAAAAGACGAAGATTTTACAACTCAACTCAAAGTTGCGACACAGTTTCAAGAGGGTCATTTTAAGATGACGCGTCATTTTTCTTGTTGTGTTATGTGTACTAAACTTTGATCAATTAAACGAGACACTTTTATCAATTAAAAAAAAAACAGGATAAGCTCAAAAGACGACCATTTATGTTCAGCTCTTGAAGTGCACAAAGATAGGACCAAAGCATTTGTTTTCTACAGCCTGCAGAATATGGTACAGTAAAGTCCCGCCTTTAAGAAACCACTTTACAAGAAACTCAGAACCTGAATTTTTGCAAAAACAATAGAAGAACAATCGACTAATTAACGAAGAACAATAGACTAATTAACGAAGAACAATAGGCTGATGTAGAAAAGTGGTTTTTTTAAAGGCGGGACTTTACTGTAGTACTCGACCATCATGCGCTTGCAATTTATCATTTGCAAAGTACAAACTTTTGGAAATGTAACCGAATCCGCAAACGCCTCCCTTTTTCAAAATAACAACAAAGGTCTTATTCAATTTTCTATCAAAGAATCCATTTTGTGGAAGCCTCTCTTTTGATTTCAAATAGCCTCGTCTCAACCGCAGTGGTTTATATAGTTATATTTTATGATACAATGCCTTTATTTTTATGAGATAGCTATCCATGCACTTAACCGGGAAGACGGAAACATCTCCCAGCGATATAACCAAAATTTCACTCTTATGAGGCGATTTGCTAGAGTTTGGTGAATTTAGGAATGAAAAAAAGAATCTTTTTCCAAGATTGCGAATCTAAGCTTGTATTTTAGTGCACGCATTCTGGAAAAGTATGCTACCCTACTGGCTACACTCTCGCATCATTACGATATCAAAGGCATTCAGTTTTTGCTGTTGCACCATGGGCGATAAGAAACGCGGTAGTTAATTCCTAAAAAAATTTTCTTCCTGTGTCCTTATGCCCAATCCCCCCCTGTGTCCCTATGCCCGTGAAGGTTGTTGTTGTAGGGAAACAAGGAAAACCAGGCACAACAACAACAACCTTCACGGGCATAGGGACACAGGGGGGATTGGGCATAAGGACACAGGAAGAAAATTTTTTTAGGAATTAACTACCGCGTTTCTTATCGCCCATGGTTGCACTCCATGCTCGCACAATTCGAGTTCTTTTCTAAGCAATGTAAAGGCGTTAAACAAGATCTGTCAAGTTCCTTGATGGGCAGTGGCCTTTGTAGCATGTGTATGCATTCTGACGTCACAATACTGCATTGTCAGTTAATTTGCAATCGGTTGTTGATTAAGGTTAATCCTTCTCAATCTTTTACAATCTTATAACATCTGTCCAATCTAACCACGAAGAACAGATGAATGCTCGAGGCGCCAAAATCTCTTTGGGTTAATCAGACCGATGATCCAGGGATATTATAAACTGAAAATAAGCATCAATTCCAGCCTTGTTTTACATCAATGTTAGCCTTGTCTATACATCACATAAACGTTAGACTAGTCTAGTTGTCTGGAAATATTTGATATGAGGCTGCATGACATATACGTGGTTTGGGAGGCGTTTGAAGTAGAGGCTTCCTTTTTGACAGGTGTAAAATTGTAACATCCTAGGGATTTCGCAAATGTGTTGGCATAACATACTTTCCGAAATGTGTTGGCATAAGATACTTTCCGAAATGGTCAACTAAGTTTGTAAATCTGTCTGGAAAATCTTGTCTCGTGATTTTTTGTCGCAAAATTTTAGCAGTGAAGTTTAGGAGAAATCAATGTCGTGTTTCAAAAGGGAAACATTCTGCATACAGGCCTTGATTTAGCTCTCGATTGTTAGTCAGTGTAACAAAATTTGATGGAAATTGCTTAACAGAGATGTGACTGTATTTCTATGATGCGATAAAAGCCTGACAATTGTTTTGAAGTAGACTATGAAAATCCATGAACATTATTAATAAATTAGAATCACGTGATTTTTAACCAGTTTGTCATTCATTTATTTGTCAATTTGATTCATGAACTAAGTTGTCCTTAACGTTCTTTCTATGTCTGCAAATAGGACCCGTTTTACCAGTCGATAATTCGTGAGGGCAGTGGTCAATTTAAGAGCATGGGTGGTAGGGTATTAATTTAACCAAGTCCTGCTTGTGGCCGGATGCAAATTGAAGAATGATCATTAGCAAAATGCTTATAGGCTTTGTTATTTCTACGGCTTTAAGTTATCGACTAAATTGGTTAAAAACAGCTTAGATTCATCTTGTTATTTGACCACAGGGCTACAAAGGCAGAAATGTTATCATTAGTACAATGCTTATAGGCCTGGTTATTTTTACGGCTCAAAATTATAGATGGAGTTGGTTAAGAACAGCTTAAATTCGTTTGGTTATTAGACCGGCGGAGGGCAACGAGAGGAAAAAAAGGTTTTATGAATATCGGATAACAAGCTTTGGTTACATACGGGCATTAAGCAGCAAGTTTAAGGGAGCACAGATTTTAAAAGCATGGAGTGTATCAGGGCCTAAGATTCAGAAACATGCACTCAGTTGGCTTGTGGGAGTAATTCGTCTTTTAATTCATCGCGTAAAAGGTGGGAACCTAGAGACTTCTAATTAATTGACTCAACAAGGAACAGTAACTTATCTTTTTTTCTTAACTTCTCATCAAACTCCACTTCGTTTAGATTTTGCATTATTATGACCTCTTTTTTACTGCTCTAGTTTAAGCGGGACCGAATTGAAAACTGCTAAATGCAGTTAACTTGAGGGGTTATGTAACAGCCAAGGTTGTGTGATGTAGTTCAGATCACGGGAAGTTTACCTATGGTAGTTTTAACAAGCATTTGTGATTTGTATAGAAATATAGATCATCTCTCTTTCTCCAACAGCTTATATCAAGAGAGTGATTTCCCATCCTTCTTTCAAAAACGTCACATTTAAAGATGCTGAGCAATATCTCCAAAGCTTTCCACAAGGTGAATGCATATTCAGGCCAAGCAGTAAGGTATGTGTCATTCATTTTTCTTCCTGTCATCTACATATTTTTTACTGTCACACAAAAAATAAAGTTTAATTAATAATAATTAATAACTATTATCTGTTATCCTTTGTAAGATATCTTGTCTGCGAGGTTGGGTACACATGCGAGGTTGGGTACTCTCTTTTTAAGTGGTTAGCTTCTTTTGGTATCCTCGCATGACCGATTTTCATCCCACCAATCTATATTTACCATTTAAATGTATTTATCGCCAATTTATCTTCACCTCAAACTTGAGATGTCATATTTTAAGCTAAAAAGAATAAAATTTAGCCTTTCATTAAATATCTTTAAAAATTTGCTGTCGAATGTCGCTTAACAGCCTTCATATCACTTCAGGTCAATGGGGAATTAGCGAATATCTTGAAGATATATATTCTAATTTTAGTATATTTAATATGAAAATGATACCCCTTCTCATTTCCATCAGCCCAAGTGCTCTTAATCATGTTATCACCTCAAACTTGACATAACCAAGTTCAGTAGTATGAGAGTTCTGTTTGAAATCCTCTCTTAAGATTGTTGATAAGATATGTAATAGTATTTCGTATACTGCGTGGGTGTCGGGCGTTTATTTAGACAACCAGAATGTGTAGGTAGTTGGGCTGGACATGACCTTCATACAGCTAAATCCAACCCACGGACAGAAGACCAGTAAATAGAAAACCATATTTGGATCACGACAAGAAGCGAGACTGCCAGAGAATCATTGTTTTATTGCGGGAATCACCGTGGTGTGATTGATCTTCTTAAGTCACGTGTGAACGGGTGTCAAGTCACATGTGATGAGAGAAAAATCGAACTAGGATAGAATGACTATGTAACACCTTTCGAATGTTCAATGTAACACCTTTCGAATGTTCAAACTCAGTTAAACTTCTACTCTTAATTTTCTGGCATCATTATCCAAATAGCGCTCCAGCCAGAAAAATTACGTATAGTCGGTTCGCTCAACTTATCGACCAAACTAGAAACTTTGTTTATTAACCACGGCGTCAATTAGTTCTGCGTGTTTCACTTCGGAAAGATCCCGGTGGACACTGCTCTTGTAGCGTCATTTTGAACAGCTTTCAGGGCCTCCGTCTAAGAAGAACTTCCAGCAATTGTTTTTCTTTATTTGAATTGAAAAGAAACACGCAGTGGCTCTCTTTTGCCCGCTTAATAGGGGTTTAGCTGACGGACGATAAACTGAGAATGGTCGATAGGTTGAGCGAACAGACAGTAAAGTTGAATTGCATACAACTCTTCTCTGATTTGATAGATAGTGGAGGCCTCAAACTTTGCTTATCATTTGAAAACGGGAAAAACAGAAGCTGTCTGTTACCAGCTTAAAATTAGTGGTTGATAAAGAGAATTATTGTTTCAAACAAGATAATTAAATCATTTTGGAAAGGTTAAGGATTCATAATTGACTGTCATTCATTTCTTGATCTGTCGAACTGACATTTCTTGTCTGAAAAGATTTTTTTGATAAGTTAGACAGCATAGATTTGTTTCTATTTTCTCTAGCAAATCACTGTAAACAAGTTTAGTCAAGAAATTAGAATGATAAATTAAATTATTTGGTTTTAGATTTATTGATGAAACGGATTTTGAGATACTCTGGTTTGGATATGACGATGCTTTTTGTCCCATAATTTGCAGAATGACATTTGTGACACTTATGCTCAAGATATGAAGCTAGTCTTATTTAACCTTGTTTACTTATTTATCTTTTTAACTGGCTTGTTTCTGTCCAGGAATGATTCCAGGTTAGGTTGTTTACATCTCGAAGTCTAGCATTTATGAACCCAAATGCCCAAAGATGGAAAGTAAACCAGCTAAAATTAAACCAGGTTATCAAGTGTTGCATCCTAATTGCTCAATCCAACGAATCGAATTCATTTGATGTGTTAAGGTTATTCAGAGTTAAGCAGGTTTTAAGGGTAGATTTTATTGGTAGATTTTATTGGCAGGTTTTAAGGGTAGATTTTATTGGTAGATTTTATTGGTAGATTTTATTGGCAGATTTTAAGGGTAGATTTTATTGGTAGATTTTATTGGCAGGTTTTAAGGGTAGACTTTATTGGCAGGTTTCAAGGGTAGATTTTATTGGTAGATTTTATTGGTAGATTTTATTGGTAGATTTTATTGGTAGATTACTGCATCCTCTCCATATACAATTATCCTTGTTGCTTTGACTGTTTCGCAAAGAAAGTGGCAATTGATACAATCTTAATCAAACTTTTGTGTCAGGAGCCCATCTTTTTGGAAAGATTTATTAGAAAATCAGCAGATCTAACAAATGCCCAAAAAAGCCGTTATATTTAGCATTATAAAGAATTTTTAACGTTACTTTTTGGAATAATTCATATTTGTATTGTTTGCTCAGTCAACAGAAAATTTTTTGCAGTGATCTTGCATCAGAGCTCAGAGGTCCTTAAAATATATGATATTGTACTTTTACTCTTTAGAGGGCTTGTTCTTAAAGAACAGAGAACAGTTATATGCTTGCATGTGATAGGTTTTGAAAGATATTCACTTTGCTCTCTTGAAAATGATTGGCTAGTTCAAATGGGGCGTAACTGTCTTATACCTGGTTCTATTTGGCCAGTTCAGTTGGGGCGTAACTGTCTTATACCTGGTTCTATTTGGCGAGTTCGAATGGGGCGTTACGTTTACAACCTTAATTATATTTTGGGCAGGGCGTGTCGCTGGTAAAATATTTGCGATATCAAATAGGAACTGTCAAAAATGTCCTCAAAAGTCATGGGAATACATGAAATTGTAGAAGAAAAGAGTAAATGTGATATATTTTAATCCGTATGGAATTCTTCTCCAAGGACGTTTGGCTCCAAATGTTTTATTTTGGATTAGACAGGCTATGCTCAATAGAACAAGAATGTCAAATGATACGATAATATTTAGGACTTGGATTGTTTTGTGTGTTTTCCCTACCTTGCAAAAGTTCATGTTACAATTTTACGAAAATGGACGATTTTCTCATAAGATCAAAGAAAGATAGCTAAAGAACGAACTACTTATTTGATTAAAATTTGCAGGCGAGAAAGCCCGCGTAGTATTTATCTTGGGTCATTGTTTCGAGGGGTATTCCGCTGCTTTAATTTTGATCAATCATTGATCTGTGATGATGTAGACCAATTCTTTACCCTGATTAATTGAAAACTACGAGAAAAAATTGCATTTACTAATCATCAATTCTTTAGGTAAGCAGACACACATAATGTGTAGAGCGCAGGAGGCAAATTTTCGCAGCTATTTGTTCCCTGGTAGCTTTCCAAAAATTGTTTTTTCATGAAATGTAAAGAAGTAACTCTGATTTTCATTGTCATTTTGCGTGAGTAAACAAATCTCTACTGTCCCAAGAAATCATTTGGGTCTACAAAATTTTCATTGTGTGATTATGAATTGTTACTATTATTAAATGGCATCTGTTTCTCCTTCGCAGGGAAGTGATCATTTGACAGTGACATGGAAGGTTCACACGGGTATCTTTCAGCATATTGACATCAGAGAAGAAGGCAAAGAAAATGTTTTCAGTTTGGGCAAATCTTTGTGGATTGAAAACGAGGTGTGTTAAATCCTTCATTATTTTTATGAAATAAAAGGTTTCGTTCTGTCGATTTGTATCCTAATTTTACAGTCTGTCGTAAGAACTAGAGTTGTTTGTATCTACCGCAAAATTCTTCTATATGGCGTGCTATATCGAGGTTATTTACATGGTGTTGAAAAACCCTAAGCTTCATTCCCACGCACCCCTTTTGGTGCAATGTCCAGCAAGTTGATGGATGCCATATCGTGCCAACCATAATGGTCACAATTACCTTACAGCACCAGGAGAAGATGACTGTCACACGGTCAGCGAGAAGGTTTTTAAAGGTAAAATAAAAGATAACAAGAAACTAAAAATTGACTTATCCCACGCCCAAAACACACCCATATTCATGTGAAAGGACATCACCAAAAACATCGTTTTATCTCTAGTAAGGTTAATCATTGTTCAGGACTCTGGTACCTTGGCTAATACGATACCATCATTTCGGATGACTAGAAATAGAAGTGCTTAGGGAGGGGGGGGAGGGGGTCCCTTCAAAAGCAATATAACTCTTTGTGGATACCTGACAATGTGTTTATGCCGTACCAACTAGTCATTTCTTGCTTATTTTAGAGCTTCTTTTACTTGGTTTTCAGATGCGTTGTATCAAACAGATTCGTAGCCAGCGCTAAATTCATTGAAGGTTATGAATTGAACATCTTTTAATGTCAGTGTGATACACCAAAGGTTTAACTTGTCTCGCATTTACACCAAAGGTTTAACTTGTCTCGCATTTACACCAAAGGTTTAACTTGTCTCGCATTTGTCTGTTAATGAATAAATAATCACATTTAAATCTCAATTAAAGTCCATTGGATCCGCTGCATCTAGATTTTTAATTTACCAGACGTTTGTAGTAAAAAGATCTGCCTGGGAAAAATGCTGAATGAGAGTTTAATTCCTGGTTTATGATCAGCCCATACGCACGCAGACTTGTACTAAAGCCCATACGCAGACGTGTACAAAAGCCCATATGTAGACGTGTACAAAGTTCGCATTTGGTTGCCATAATGCGGACAATTGATAAACTGTATTGTCTATCGCGTAAATACTAAAAAATGAGCAGTTGGTAAAGAGTCGTCAGATATTACAAGAAGGGATGTTTTCATATCCTTACTCAAAAGAAGCTTGCACTTCAAACGATGCCACAACAATCATTTAGGTACCATTGATTACAGCGACTATTGGATTTCATTCAAAACTTCGGACATATAGCCTGTTCACTTAGATTATCTACCAAACTAGAAACATCTTATGTAACCACGGCGTTCGTTAGTTTTGCATCTTTTACCTTGGAGGAGGTATCCTACTAGACTCTGTTCTTGTAGTAGCCTTTTAAAACCGTGTTTAGATCACAACAGCGCTTTGTTTATTGCAGATCTTCCCTCAAAAATTCGTTTATCTATGTTTGGATGAAGGTGCATAAGAACATGACTATGATAAGAACAACTCCTCATTGACGCAATGGTGCCCATGAAATGCGAATTCTTGATAACTTAAATGAACAAACGATAACAGTTCTACCTCAAAATTAACCCATATCTTTGTTCTTAATTGAGCTATTGTAATAGGTATGTTCCAGGAATCTTTGAATTACTTCGGAAACTGCTCTGATGAAATTAATTCTATTTATGCTTGCTTCTCTCGTGCAACCAAGGAAACGAAATATTCGCTCAGTTTGTACCAGAGAACAGTCATTGATTTGATTTTTCCCAGTGTTGTTTTCATTCAGTTATCTGCCAATTACTTTTGTTCACTAGCCCATCATCAGAGCAACTCTAGGCCATCATTATAAGTGAGAGATTCATATCTGTGAAACATTATCGTCCGTGAAACATCAGAAGGCTCCTTTTGTTTATATGTATCTTTCTTTCTTCAGGAATATGAAGACCTTGATGAAATAATTGCACGTTATATTCAACCAATGTCAGCACAAGCACGAGAGATCATTAATCATCGATATTACAAAGAAAGCGAAGGTGGAATCAAACAAAAATTAGAAGAAATTTTATTATCAGAAAAGAGAAAGAATCCCTCAAGGATCCCGTATTTCTTCTCTGCTTCTCAAACATATTGCGGAAAATTTATGTTGGGATATATGCCAAGAAATAAACCTCGTATTGAATACATCACAATTTGCCCGGAAGGATTCAGATATAGAGGGCGTGTCCATGGAAATATCAACAGTTTGCTCAGATGGTTTAAGGAGCATTTTAGAGACCCCATTCCAGGTAATTTCTGAATGTTTTTAGAGACCCCATTCCAGGTAATTTCTGAATGTTTTTAGAGACCCCATTCCAGGTAATTTCTGAATGTTTTTAGAGACCCCATTCCAGGTAATTTCTGAATATTTTTGGATACCCCATTCCAGGTAATTTCTGAATGTTTTTGGATACCCCATTCCAGGTAATTTCTGAATAGTTTATTCTTTGATTCGTTGACTTTCTGATACATTACTCATGTCTGAAACTTTTTTTGGCTAGAATATCAGTAAGCATGGTTTAGCTTTGGAATTGCAATGTAAGGCTCATTTTTGGATACCTCATTTCATTTGATTGCTGAGTAGTATTCTTTTATTAGTTTGCTTCCAAATATATTAATCCTGTGGTCTTAAAGTATTTTCTTTTGAACATTTGTGGGCTGAAATATCAACAAACATGGTTAAGCTTTGGAATCGCAATATAAGGCTCATTTTTGGATACCTCATTTCATTTGATTGCTGAGTAGTATTCTTTTATTAGTTTGCTTCCAAATATATTAATCCTGTGGTCTTAAAGTATTTTCTTTTGAAGAATATTTTGTAATTCGTTGGCTAAAATATCAACCATTTTGGTTATGCTTTTGAATTCGAAATTTTAACTTATATTTAAAACCTCTTGTCAAATATCTGTGACGAAAGATTAATTTCAGAAGCAGTGTAAATAAATTACGTGGCATTTGGATCTCAAAAAGAAGTCCTATTAAATTATCACTTTCAAATTCAAGTGTGTAAGGGAATTGATTTAGGTATATTAAGTGGCCGCTATAAATAGGCTAAAGAAAATACCTACACACCCATTGTTTCTTTGGCTACACAATGAAACGGCACGTGGCAAAAGTATCAAATACAATAAGGCTATTTTTAGCGCGTGGCCCACGCCAGCTTTAACGATGTAGATTCTCTTGAAGCAAAACGGTTCATGATTATGTTACTGGTAAAATACTCAACAATTGACAATGAAAAATAAATGAATTCTTGAACATTCTTAAGTATTTTTTATATGTGAGTGGTATATTAAGCAACCTAATCAAACAGAGCACTACACACATCACCTTATATTTGGAATATATGCATTTCTACTACCAGTCTCAAAGTTTATTCATTTTCAGCTTTATGTTTTTGTGAAATAGCAAACTGCAAGGTTCCGTTTATAAGGAAATATTTTGAAACCAAACTATTACATCTTAGCAATTGATGTACCCAGAATGCATTTAGGTCGCATCTTGGACGGTAAAGAATTTTTATGGAATCAACTTAATTTAATTGTTTCTGAGATTGTTTATAAATAGCATTATTAAAGCAATCTTATTATTTCTAGTCATTTCACAATTTTAAGATCTATTCTCTCTTTCTGCTTATTATCTGTCTTGATTTTCGGTTGAGACATTCTTAAAAGGATTGGTCATTTTGTTGACATTTTTGTTGGATATTTTTTAATACTTGCAAAACCACTTATGAAAATCAATCTTTCTAAGTCTTATGGGTGGGCGAAGTTAAATTATAATATGACAGAAGTTGGTTTATTAGTATTGATAAAATCTAAAGTTCAACGCCCCCGATTTTCTTTTTGTTCGGCTGATTCCAGCCAGAGAAATTAACCACCCAACAAGAAACAAATGTATCTATGGCTGCACGTTAACGGCCAACTGTGAAAGCCTGAAAGCATTGGTTACTGTAAGCTGCTTGTTTGTATAAATAATAAAACCCCAACTAACCAACACTCATTATATATTTCCTGTTAAAACCATCGTGAACGTTTCATGGTTTTGTCAAGGTTTTTTGCAAACCTAAGCGAGGATATGGCGTTGTCATGTGCTAATGTACTTCGACCCTCGTTTGTTACACTGTCTTCAAACTTTCTCACACTTATTTTTTCCCGTTTCATTATGGTTTTAGATTTAGTAAGAGCTATTATATCTTACAGTTATGCTTGAGTATCAAAGTACTAAATTACTAAACTCTTGTTTGATGGGAACTAATTGAATGTTTTAGCGGCTAATTTACTTCATCCCTCATCCCTATATTGAAATTTTACATCTATGCTTAAGGAACTATTTATTTACGTATAGGCTCTCTGCTAAATGCTTAAAATATTTGCAAGTTTTAGTGTCTTGTAGTGAGTGTTATTTTTTATTCTTTAAGTAAGCGTAGCGATTTTGATTAATAAAGCTTTTACCGATTTCTGGCCAACATAAAAAAACCAACAGCCAAAACTATCTTATTTAATGGGATAGATTTTATTTTAAAATGTTTTTGTGCGGCTGAAATGAAGTTGTGTTTTTTGAGTATTTAAATGAATGTCTGTTGAGCTTCAGAAAGAAGTTGAAATTGTTTTTTATTGTTTCATTTGATTACATGATACTCTGAGCTTTATCTCATAATTGATAGCGAGGTAGCGAGTAACGACAATTGCTATTTATCTCGTAATTATTAGTGAGGTAGCGAGTTACGACAGTTGCTGTTTACATTCATTTTAACTTGCTTTTCAGGATTAACTCCAAAACTTACGCGCACCCCTGGTGGAGCTTCAACCAATGCAACCCCTTACACCCCAGGAGGTACCCCACATTCAATCATAACGGATATTGACATGAGTCGGTTAACCCCACTATCAGTGTCAACTTTTTCACGAGGGGGCACTCCCTCCTCCAAAGGTGGATCCTCCCAACTTGCTGCAGTACAACAACAACAACAGATGCGATCTTCCCCGAATCAGCCACAATATGGAAACCAACAATGGAATTCTTATGGACAACAATATCAAGATCAACAGTATTCAAGATATGGGGGATTCTCATCCAGGGAAAGCACCCCTCAACAGCAACAACAACAACAGTCTCAGCAACAGTCTCAGCAACAGTCACAACAGTATGTCAGGTGAACCTTGGAATGAAGAGTAGTGATAGTTGTGAAGGAGGCCGTGGATTGCAGAGGATGATGACATTGCAATATGCTCTTGAGGTTTCTATGAAAGTATTGTAGTGATGTATGCCTATGCCTAGTTTGTTTCAAATGTCTTGACATGCAAACATTTTCACAAACTTTAGCGGTGAAAATTTGACTAAAACGAGATTGCATTTCAAAAGCAGAACACTGATGCATAAAGCTTGTTTTCGTCTATTTCATGGCACCCATCATAACAATATTTAATAGACGTTGAATGATAGAGATTTTACTTTACTTCAGCGTTGCAAACTTTGTGTGACAAGATTTTCGAAACAGTGTATAGTTGGATATCTTATGCTACAATATCTTATAGTATTTACTTAACACCTTGTAGGTTAAAGAAGTAATTACGTCATAGTTTGTAAAGAGACAGTCAACAAGTATAAAGGGACAGTGTAAGTAAGACATGAACATCAGATAAAGAGTCTTAAAGCATAATAATGATCATTTTAGCCATGTCAGTATCTACCCAGGTATGCCTCAGTATCTGTTTTGTATTAGAATTTTGTTTTGAACACACAAGTGCTTTATTTTGCACCTTCTGAGCTGTGTATGTATGTATTCTCCTTAAATGCAAGAATTTGCAATTTGATGCATCATAAACTTGCCTTTAAACCGTTGCTTTTTTGGAATAGCTGAAGGTAACAAAACCGTTGTCTGTTCTTTTAACAGTAAGGCTACGTCATTCGGCTAGTTTTATCAATAAGAGACAGAATCTTCTCCCCTGGCGATTATTTTATTTTTAGGTCATTGTGGATTTAACACTGTACCTAAGTTTTCTCTTCATTACTTTCGCCGATGTCGAGACACGTCTTGATGTACGTTCCAAGTTGAGATATTGCTGTCACCTCCCCTCAAAACCACCAATCACTACTTATGTAATGTCTTCTTGTCTGGTCTAGACATGCCTTGCCTCTCTTGGGTGATATGCCTCGCTTTTATTCATCTATAAACCACCTCACAGTGCCCGCGTCTCTCTCTAACGGTTCTATAAAACTGGTCGAGCTTATATAACAAGTTCAGTTTTAAGATGTTTTGCAATGCCATAGATGAATTTTATTGAGCAACGAGATAGCCAAGAATGTCGTCATAGTTTGGAAATAGTTTCTTTTCGTATTTGCCCGAGCCATCTTTGCAGCCCATGCAGAAAATTCATTTGTAACCCAACCCGGAAAGATTTCTTGGAATCCGACCGGGCATGATTTTGTTTTGATAAAGTGGCTTTAATATTTGGAAAGCGAAATCAGCTAAAGATGACTTTATCTGATTTTGGTCGGTTGCACTAATTGTGCTGTGCTGGTAAACTCAACTTCGGTCATGGTTGTGATTTGTTTTAGTGAACTATGGTTGATAAACGCGTTGCTAAGTTATTATAAAAACATTGACTTGTTCCTGCAATACTTAAAACGTACTCACGAAAGAAATGCAAAGGAATTAAGTATCCTTCACAGTTTAAGCGATCAATCGTCATATTGAAGTGTATTCTTTGCTTTGAAATTGACACCATTGCTTGAGATTGAAGAGTGCTACGTAAGCGAGAATTTGATTGACATGAAGTGACGAATACAACAGACATTTGGATCATTTGGTTGCCAAGAAGAAAGCCATCCCATCTGACGAAAGACATTTTGTTCCGGAGGGGATCTGTCTCTTGTTACCTACCTTGGAACTGACTCGATTCCAGTCAGGACATTGAACGACATACTGTCACAGCTGACCGCAAGAATCACCAGAGAATATATCAGTTTGGAAACAAGCCGAAGAGAATCATTATTCAACGGAGAAAGCTAGAGAAAGGACAAGAAAGCAAAGAGAAAGGACAAGAAAGCAAAGAGAAATTTTCGGACATATTTTTTATTCAAAAATGGATCATAAAATCGTCATTGCGGTGTCACTTTGTGTTTTGGCTTTAGGAGAAGTTTCTCCGCAATTTATCATCGGTGCAGGTAGCTATGATTACTTTTACTTTCATATTTTTAGATTTTAACAAATATTTGGCTTGAATTGCTCTTCGTGAAAGCCATACAAGACTTTAGTAACAATGCGATGTCATTCCATTTTAAGAAAGTTCTGCTAGTTGATAGATTACACCGCCATTGATTAATTAGTGCGAGTTACATTAGTTGAAGAAACACATGACTCAACGTCTCGCTGTGGAAATTCATTGAAGAAATTGATTATAATGATACTTCGACATTTTATCATATGGCGTTCGCTTCGATAGTAAATTCGCAGGAAATGATATCGACTTGCTATGAGCCCTAGAACTCTCTCTTGTCAGCACAAGGAGTGGAAGGTGCACATAGAATGAAAAAAAAGAGCCGTCCTTTTCCCCTATGTTAGGGTTGTTTGCATTCTCCCTCGAAGTATCTTTAGCTGACATGAAAGAGACTCGTAGCAAGTATAGAAAGTAAGAAATAAACACGCGCGAGAAATAGTTACTTTGTTATAACGAAGGCAGATGTCCGGTGTTGTTTTCCAGAATAATTCTGATTCGGTGATTTCACCTCGAAGCTTCGTGCCCTCAAGTTTTCAGATGCAAAAACAACGTCGTTAGTAACAGCTGGAATGTTTATGATCAGCGAAAAATGTCGTTGATATGCCAATTTTATGAACTGACGTATGTAATGCACACGTGGATGTGCTTGAATTCAGCAGACTCTCCTGCATCGAGGTTTTAACGAGATTCTTCAAATAAAACAAATACTTAGAGTAAGAAAAAAGTATTTTGTTATTTTCATTTAGAAGGTAGCGACATGCCTTGCCCACCCATAATTGCAGAACTTTTGCGTCATTAAAAACATTTTTGATTTTTTTGCCCTGCCTTATATCCTGGTATTATATCCTGGTATTACAAAATACATACCTTGCTGAAATGCCTATTTGCTGCCTGATTGTAACCGTGGAAGTAAGCATGCTTGTGATGCCAATATTTAAATGGTTTCACGCCACGCCAGAAAATCACAAGGAACAAAAGAATAGTTGTTCAAACAAAAGAAATTGCCCTAGAATTGCACCAGCTTACGCCAAATTCTCCAGCTCTTGCACGCGACACGTCAAATATCTTTGGCGTAACATGCATTTTCTCCAGCATGGTTTGTGGGGTGTATGCAGTGTAGATCTTTATTTCCTAAGCGTGGTGAGATGATCGGGCTTCTGGATGCCTTAAAAATAATGTCTATGCCATCTTCACCGATAATATCCGAAAAGGAAATACCAGAAGACACGGATCGTCCGTCCATGTTTCTAGAAAGAATCGCAAATAACATTTCTAATGAGCAATTTTGATCATTAATTGAGATTCTTAAAGAAAAGCGTGCAGTTATTTCATAGCACAGTTCGTATTCCATTCCCCTCCTTTGCCCTCGAGTGTTTTCATAAGTTTCTCGTTGTTTCATGTTGACTGAATTTCGAACTCCAGCCTAGGGTTGTCCTCCGCCCAAATAAAATGATCAGTGAGCACGGTTTGTTAGGATGCCCTTTGAAGAGCATTGTTTATGGGGTTATGAAGCCAGTGAAAAATGGGTCAAATTTTCTGCAAATTAAATGTCTGCTAATTGCATCAACCGTCGAAACTGTCACCTTGCCTATCGTTAAAAGCCATTAACTTGCTGTTAATATCGTTAAGCAAGCGCTGCTATGAATTAGATTTCTTTGCGCGTCTTCCATCAACCGTACAAAAACTTTGATGGGCTTTCTGATTGGCTAATTTTAAATTAATGCCTTGTATTTCTTCTCATTTCCTTTCGTTCGGATCTCATCTCATGATTTGCTGTGCAGTTACCTAATGAAATATTATGCAAAACGTGATTTAATTTGTTTTGTTTTCCTGACATTTTCAGGTGAAGAAATGAATATCAACAATAAAGAAATGGTGATGGAACATGACGTCTTGCTTGACGAGTTCACATGGCTGCCATTTTTGAAAAGCGTCCTCAATCAAGCCGGATTCATCGAAGAGAAACCGACCCCGGTCATGAAAAACAATGCGGTCATTAAAACAGTAACGGACAATAACACAAGCCACATCTTCAAGATTTTGCTTCCTAAGCATGTTTACAAATCTGTCTACAAGGCCATCTCTGATTGCAGAAAATTACGTCATTCAGTCAAAGAAATCAAGCCGATTTTGAGTTTTCTTATCCATGGTGGAAGACGCGAGGCAAAATTGTTGGCGAAGAAATTCAGCACAAAATTACCAGTGAAAAAATGTCATGCAATCCTGACAATTTATTGTGTTCCATCAACATATCTCAGCAAACGAGCACCAAGAGCAAGACGAGTGAAACCGTTATTGGCAGAATAATGGATGGTTTTTGCGGTCATCAATGACCAGAATTTACCACTTTGGATGGTTTTTTGCGGTTATTGATGACCAGAATTGAGCACTTACATGCAGTGCCTAGACTGCCATAGCGGTAATAATGTACCAGAAGAACCTAGGCTTTTGCGCAGAATCGCCTAAAATTTATGAGCCGCTCCGTCTGTATCTTCGAAAGTCTACATTTAGTTTGCTTGGAACACCATTGATCTTGTTTTCTTCGTAATACATCGAACATTGCAAAAGCCCCAGCTGCAACATTTTCAAAGATTTTGTCTCGAAGTGATGCGATAGTGTTCTGTACCGAGGGGTATTTCACTCATTCGAAAAAAAGTGTACGAGCTTTTTCAGAACAAAATAATTTTGATAGATTTTTCTTGACAGCAAATGGATTTGTGCCACAGGTGTATGCAATTTTTTGGGAGTGAAATGTCCGTCACTCTGTACCAGTCACCTCTCGACCTGCAACAGAACTTGAATAGGTAGAAATAAATAGGTTTTTATTCCAGAAATTATTGCGCTTATTACAGGGCCTTGAGCAGGAGCAGAAACATATCTTTACTGGAGTTCATCCTTTTTGTGCTGTAAATGCAAACTTAATTCATTGCAGTTATCACCCCTTTCGTTCCCAATGATGTTTTTTTTATTTAAGATGTTATATGCCCAATCCAGATCTGTTCAGTTCTTGGCCTTATTTTCGAAATTCGACGAAGTCCCAAGAGTATATTTGCTACATTTAGATGCAACCACCAGCAGACACAGGAGAAAAACTCGAACGTCGAAGTTGTCTCATGTTTTATCGACAGATTCGAATCGTTTAAGATGCTTTTTCGAAAGTGAAAATACATCTCAACCCCTAAATTTCGAACAATGAAAGGATAGCTTTGCTTTGGTCAATCTGACAGTATTCTTCGAGTGCTTCTGCAAAGTTGGAATGTTTTATTTCTAACGTTTGAGCAAAAAATTTGTCAACGCAGAGAGGCTAAATTTAGATTTAGAAAACTATCAAAAGGTGATATTCGTACTTACTTCTAATGTAAATTATTAAACAAGGATCAACCCCATGTGCTATATAGTTACTTTTTAAAACATTGAAGGGTAGAAGTAGATTTTAAAATTTGGATTCACTTTCTTCTCAGAATTTCATTTGAAACAGACTTTAGTTGGGAGTTGGGACGTATATATTAAAATTGTAAATATGTAGAGTTGAACCACGCTCGTTGAACGAAAGTAAAATAGATCATTCATTCAACAAAAAATTATTTGAGTAGAATTTTGTAAACAGAATAGCATTGTTTTGTACGTAGAAATATACATAGAAGCAATATAAATGTATCTTCCTTTCGTCTGCACTCTGCTCACGAACATTTCTTTCATAAGCGTACGAGCCGGGGGGGGCTGGGGGCGGCAGCCCCCCCAACATTCGAAAAATTTAGAAAAATCTGCTTATTTCGGGCAATAATCCGACGAAAGTCGGGCAAAAAATTTCGTAAACGATAGAATTTTCATCAGGCAGCCCCCCTAGATTTTTTCTTCCCGTACGCTTGTGATTTCTTTTGATGTCTACACCATTCTCTCAATATTTGCAGAAATTACCCGGTGAATCCTGAGCCAGAAAATGTTTCGACGTTTGAAAGATGAGAAAAAATAGTTTTGCTACTTATTCAGCCAAAGCAATAAGAATAATTATGCAATTTATCATAATTTATTTTGCGCAATAAGTTTAAGAAGACTTCGGAAATCTTGCCCAGAATTCTTAATTTTACGATTTCACATTATCAACTTTCGTTTCATATATGATCACGAGAGATAGCACTCTTAAAAAGATCGATCGTCTTAAAATTCTGTGCAATTTCGTAGTAAGCTTCAAAACCAGGTAGTTGATGAAACTTCAGAACTTCGCTATTCTATTTTGAAAAAGACGAAGCTCTTTTTTGACTCGCCCGTTACTAACAACTGTTCCAGAATCCGAGATAAAATGTTTCCTCTAAGTTTGATTGTGCACCAGATTATGTGCGACATGTTTGTTTATATTTTGAAAAATCAGAACTGCCCTGACACAGTGTTGCAAAGAATGCCGAAAGAGCAATATGACCTAAATTTGCATTTGTTATTGTTTTATGCAGTGTGGCCTTATTCGTTAGGGTGTGTCTAATTTTAAACCAATCAAGGTTTGATGGCTTGGCTATGCTGTAAGAGTTTGGATATTATGATTATTATGATGCCTCAACCTCAACCTCAAATAAGAATGACAAGCTTCAAATCGAGGCTATTTCAATATGTTCACAAATGAAGCAAGAAAGATCAGAAAAGTAACTCGATGTGGATTCAACTCTTCTTGGGAAAAAAGCCACGAATGATATGCTACTAAATGCATTTGACGAAAGAGAGCAGTCATAGCAGTTGCTTTTGGTGTTAAAGAATTTGACAGTGGTGGATTTTCGTCTCTTTTAGTGTGAAGCAAAAGTAAAAGTGTTGCCAGTTTTTTTATTTAGGCCCATTTTCATTGATCAATTTGATTTGAAGTGTGCTTTCTTGAATNCAATCAGTCTGATTTATGATTACTCTGATAGAGCTATTGATTGGTATTGATGTTCATATTGATCAATCAGTGATTATGCTAGACTGGAATGAAATTTCATTACCCTTACGTTTCTATAGGTAGGATTTCATTCTTTGATATATCGAGGGACACCCCTTCAAATCGAGGCTATTTCAATATGTTCACAAATGAAGCAAGAAAGATCAGAAAAGTAACTCGATGTGGATTCAACTCTTCTTGGGAAAAAAGCCACGAATGATATGCTACTAAATGCATTTGACGAAAGAGAGCAGTCATAGCAGTTGCTTTTGGTGTTAAAGAATTTGACAGTGGTGGATTTTCGTCTCTTTTAGTGTGAAGCAAAAGTAAAAGTGTTGCCAGTTTTTTTATTTAGGCCCATTTTCATTGATCAATTTGATTTGAAGTGTGCTTTCTTGAATGACTATAAGAGCCGTGAAAGAGAACAGTAAATAGGAATCAAAAAATAGATATGTCTTTCTTGGTGGAGGAAGCAAGTAGCTCGTACCTCCCAAGTAAGAGAAAGAAATATAAAGAAGATAAAAGAAGACAGCCAAGCGACAATCATGACGAGGAGCTTATTGTTGTTGTTGGATATCAAAGCAAAATATTTCGTGATGACGTGATGGCGAAGTATATTGAAGATGAAAGACATCTTATTCCATGGATGGGAAATGAATCACTTATGATTGACAGGTATCCTGCCCTTCTCAATCCTTTATCATGACAAGAATGCTTAAGAATATTCAAGAATTCTTAAAATTCTGATAGGAATTTTTAAAGTGACACAATCACAAATTCTTTGTGTCTGAAAATGTTCTCATGCATTAAGTAGAGACTTCGTAAATTCCAAAATTGTATTTACTTTTTTGCACAGCTTCTAGTAGTAAGGGACAGCTATAAAAAGGAAAGGCAAAATGAAGTTCTCATACCCACACTTTTTACAGCACGTCTGCATAAGACAATAGAAAGGCAATTAAATGATTCTTGCATTGCATGTTTCTTTTCTTATCAATTGCATTGTCGACGATAGATACTCTTTGCTAAAGACGAACCTAGTAAAGACAAAGAAGAGACTGTTTCTGTCAAAGACAAGGACTATAAAAATGATAAGAAACAAGTGTTTTTGCATTGATAAAAGTAGAAGTACAATTGTGCTAGAACCCAATGATAAATTCATGCAATGGATCATTAACAAATCCATTTCTAAATTCCCAAGTTGTTTTTAGAGTTTTGTCATGGTTTTCCACTGATTTTTCGCATGTTTCAAAAGTAGTAATTTAAAAAATCTCTTATAGCTCTGGAAAAGCTTGCGAAAACCAGCAAAAATGTGCCAAGTCTTAGTTGGGATTTTGACTGAAGATGAAGTTGTCTTACTTAAAAATAGTGAATTATTTATCCTTGCCTCAAAAATGGGTACTTTTATGGCACACTTGAATTTAACAAATATTTGTAATGACTGTAGCCTTTAATTTTATAATAGATATGATGGAAGAGGACACTTGTACAGCCAAGAAGAATTCGACCAAGGAGATAGAATAACATCAATCGTTATGACAAAAGAAGAAGAATCCTTCGAAACTGAATTAAATAGAGAAAGATATCTTGCATTGGAGCAAAATCTGGTTGAAGAATCTTTCAGAGAAGGTACAAAAAATTGTCTTGGACCTTTTGGAAATTTGATAAATTAAAAAAAATGTGTTCTCATGCTGGTAGGATTTTCAAATACGACAGTGAAAGCAGAAATTTTAGTTCAGTAGGTATTGAATTGAAAAATGGCATTCTTTATCAAACTAATATAAGGCCACCTATCAAGTTCTCATTAAATTCTTATAAATTTGTGGATATTAACATAAGGTTTTTTGTAAAAATTCTTATGACTTTTTAAAAGAATTCTTCGGAATTTTTAAGAATTCTTGTGTGTCACATAAAAGAACTGTACTATACATGAATACCAGTGCTCATGGGTGGAAAAACTACACACAAGCACCACTCGGAGGAAATGCTATGATGTCGCTATGTCAAAATTATTGTGCAATAAATTTTGGTCAAAACATTTACACAAAATAGAGCAATAAGTGATACAAAATGAAACTTACCTTGCATGCATGCAGAAAATTATTTTTTCTACCACTGCCAGTGCTTACCTAATTTAAAGGATGTTTTTCCTTAGCATTTGAAAGTCACAGATCTGGTTGTTGTCAAATGTGACATTTTTTCAATGATTTGTCACATTCATCAAAATATTTCTTCTGCTACTTTAGAGGAAGAACGGAAAAGATTTAATAGCAGTAGAAACAACCAATCAGAATATAACAATATTGGGTTGCAATATGAGGATGTATCAAAACCTGGTTATGATGGTAATGAAGAGTATGATCCAAATGAATGTATTCAAGATGATGATGATCAAGGTATGTGTCAAAATATTTTTAAATTTCCTTTTCAAGAACAATGTTTGAAATTGCTAGATTTGTTAACATTTTTTAAAGGCATGCCTTATTTTTACTTTTTCATCAGCATGTTTCAACAAAGGTATTGAAGCTTATTTTACACTAGGCAGAAATGTCTGCATGGAATTGAGATTTTTTTATGATGTTGCTACAGTGTTGCTATGGATGGCGTCGTATTGAATTTTTTTAAGTCATCCTTCTTTTATTTGATTGGTGGAAAAACATGAAGCAGAATTTTACATTTTACACCATGGACACGTTTAAGATGGTGTCTACTTTTGGCAGATATAGAAATATTCCAAATTCTTCTGCGCATGCATTTGGATGGAATATTCCACTTTCACCAAATAGTTTCACCTAGTGTAAAATAGGCTTCGTGGCATAGTTTTTTAATCTTCAGAGGGTAGAGATTTGAGCCTTGAGTACACCATATCGTACACCGTAGTAAAATCACTTTGTAGGACAGTGGCTGACGAAAGCTAGAATTAAATTTGATTAACTTGCTCTCACTTCTGAAAAACAATGCAGACAAAATTGAAATATATGACACGTATCCCACCAACAGAGAAGATCATTGTGGATCGATTTTATTGTATCTTTCCCACCTTTTACAGACAGTGAAGGAATTGAGCCAGCCTGGAAGAAACTCAAGCAAGCCATTAAAACAGGTCATTACACAGATGTTGAAAAACAACAATATACAACACCGACAGAACCAGTTGGGATTTATGAGAAACCTGCAGACCTTGATGTTCCTGAAGGAATTGAGATGGTAGGTTCAGTGACAACCCCTTTTTTATTGGATTTCTTTCACTGGATTTCATTTTAAATTCGTTATTGCAATTGACACTTTATGTTAGTGATGATAAATTGGACATTGGATGCCAAAAGGAGGGTGAACCATGGTGTTACTTTTGACGCAAATGTGCTTTTTATGCACTAATCCATGAGATCATTTGTAAGAGTGGAGTCCAAGTACATCTTGTTAAGTGTTGGTTCTGCATGTGCAAATCTGGTATGTGTTTTAAACATTATTCCTTACAACTACATGAATATGAATTGTCTTTTGATTTGACTGAAGCTTTCTACCGGGTGTCCCAAAAAAAAGTATACAGATTTGGTCAAGCCTAACGATCAGAATTTAGCATGAATCAATCCGAAATCATTTTTAAAACATTATTCGATAGTTAACTTGAACATAGATACCTTGTTTGTTGACATTGGTGCTTTTAGGGTAGAGATATAAATCGTCAAAGGACAAATTTGCCACCACCTCCCAACCAGAGCTTTGGCGTTTTGGCCTAAGCAATATCCACAATTTGTTTCACTTAAAATGAATAAAATTTACTTTGGTGATAAGATTCACATAAATTATATTTTGTGAAACGCATTTGTTGTGCAGTTTCTAATTTTTCTCCTCCTGGTTCAAATTTTTCCAAGTCTATTGTTGACTTATTCGCTGTGCTTTAAGAATTTGCTTAGGCCAAAACGCCAAAGCTCTGGTTGCGAGGTGGTGGAAAATTTGTGCTTTGAAGATTTATATCTCTACTCTCAAAGCACCAATATCAACAAACAAGGTATCTATGTTCAAGTTAACTATCGAGTAATGTTTTAAAAATGATTTCGGATTGATTCATGCTAAATTCTGATCGTTAGGCTTGACCAAATCTGTATACTTATTTTTGAGACACCCGGTAGCTTGATCACCAAATGTAGGTTTGTAATACAGTATAATACAGCATAGCAAATAATACAGTATTACAGCAAAATAGATTAAAGTTTATCTTTTACTACAAAGTATGATATTCGTTGTCATTGTGTGGAAATTCTTCTGAATGTTTGAGGCATACATTTTACATACATTTTACATGGACTATTGTCACATTGTTATTTTGCAATATTGACTTGATGAAGTCTGTCCTACTATCTAATGCTATGTGGCAGATATGATGTTTAAAAGGCAGGTCATCTCTAGACACATTTTGAAACTTATTTTAGCTTTTTAATAGTACTTATTATTAGTTAGATGCAAAGAATTTGGTACTCCCTAAATCAGGGATAGAAGATGCACAATGCTCCCATTTATCTGCTATCTAAACGGAAATAACAACGAGCGACTGATTACTTATAATAAAGAGCGATTGTTTCTAGATCTTTTGCAACACAAGAATATTCAGCTAAATAATTAGAAATCAAAAGATATTGCCATTAATCTTTAGACCAATGTTATTAGACTTTATGTTTGTATTATTTTTCTCTAATATTATTCGAAAGTTTCATAGCAGGTTGAAGACTGGCTGAAGAGAGCTTTAGCAATTTGAAGAGGAACAGAAATGAGAAATCAGGATCACAACATGTTTTGATAATGTAAATGAATTGAAACTTCGGGCCTAATTCCAATAGTATCAAAGTTATCAATTAACTACCACAGAAAGTTTATTTTAAGGCATTTGTGTGCTAAGCGATCTATGCTTTGCGAAAACTAGAAATCTCTTGGGATGATATATTACTTGAAAATGCTGCCTTTTAACGGAACCATTTGGTAAATATGTCTGTGTGTCTGATATTGATTGCAGCAGATATGTTATTTAGTTATACGAACAGTGCACTGAGTTATTTTTCTTAGTTTAAACAGCGCGTACTGCATTTTTCTGTGAGGTCAAGAATCTGACTGAAATATGACGAAAATAGTTTAATTTTACTCAGCACAATGAAACACCATCAAAATCGTCTTTAGACCCTATAGAAAACGTGTTTGAAGTGTCTGGTACATTTCTCGAAAACCCTTAGGCATTTTTCATCAAGCAGCAGCGATAAAATTTTCATTCAAAAAGTTCGTGACCACGTGACTAGAATGTGAAACAGACCAAATTAAAACTTTTGAAGCTTTGGCCAAATTGTTCCAACTTCTCACGAGACGTCACTAAACATCGATGTTCAATGGAATGTTAGACACATTTGGCCACCTACAAACTAAACACCATTTAACATCTGCGACAAATTTCCGACCATGTTCAGTGAAATGTTGATGTATATAAATGTAGACGATTATCCTTGTAAAAGGAACTGTATCTAAATGTGGTAGAGTCAATGCTTGGAAATGGAGAAATGCCCTTTTCAAAAATTACTGAAAGGTCACATTTATATTTGTATTTGGTTGATATTAGTTTAAGACTGATTTCACATTTCTGATTCTGATTTCACACCTCTTTTCTTTCGCAGCCTGACAGTCAAAAATCTCATTCGATAATCGAGAAAACAGCATTGTTAATAAGCAAACATGGAACGCAGATGGAAATCGTTTTAAAAGCAAAGCAAGCTGGCAACCCACAATTTGATTTCTTGAATTTTGGAAATTGGTTGAATCCTTATTACAAATTGATATTGGAAAAGACAAGAAATGGAACGTATAAACCAAATGAAGCAACAACAACAGCAGCGCAAATGAAGAATGCCCAAAAACGAGGTATGTTTCGTGCTCTACATCAAATTTCTAATTCATCTTTAAAGTTTATCTCAAAATAATGTCACGTGAGATTTGTGATGACGCAAAATTACTCATGCAAAACACTTCAATTGTTTTTATTCGCGTACATTTTCACGTGACATCTAACTTGAGACAGACTTAAGCTTAAGTGTTGGTGTTTTTTGTAGAAGTGTCGATGGAGAAATTCTTTGTAAAGAAGCAACTGCTGGAAAATTTAGTTTGGACAGTAATATTTCATAAAATCAGTTATTATCGCATTTTGTTTATTTATTTGATCTTACTGTTTTAAGAAGTTTTACGATGAACCTTTAATGAAATGTAAACTTCATGCTACAGTATCACGAGTTTTAATATTCTTTTCTCTGGAAGTCTTTTTATTTGTAACTCCCATTTCGACCCTTCCATTTACACTGAGATTGTTGTCCTTCAGAAGAGTTTGTAAACCGTGGACCATGGATAGAAGTCTTAATTTCAGTTAACTCTGTTAAGGATTTAGTTTTCGAATTCTTATTTAAGTTGCAATCGTCACAAAAGAATCCGCCATCTTGAATCTATAACCTTGGGAGGAAACCATCCTTCTGCTACCCACGAGTGTACCTTTATTCCATGGAATTCTACTGTATAGCTTGATAGTGTCCGTCGCCTTGTTACTGTGATTCATTTAAAAGACCAATTTCATTCTTAATTTTTTAAATTTTTTGGTATTTCTAGATTCACCATCAAAAGAAAGTAGCACAGAAAGTTCTAATTCAGATGATTCAGATGATGAATATTTAAACCCAATCCTTCAAGCTCATCGTAGGCCCGTTAAAACAACTGCTTTATCAACTGTCAATTCATCAACCAATTTAAAACAAACTTCGAGAGGAACTGAATCACCCCTTCCCCCCAAGACTTTACACAATGTACCCCCTGCAAATGCAGCGGCTGTTTACATGGCAAGGAAATATGAAAATGCAAGACAAGGGGGGAGACAAGGGAGATCAAGCCCAGAGGAAATAACAACGACCGAGGGAGATTCAGGAAATGATGAGAATTGGGCAAACGACTTAGAAGAGGATCACACTTATCAATTTATGGGTGAGTATCCATCTATTAGTGAGTGGAAAATGTTTTCAAAAGAAAGCAGATGGATGTCTGATTTAGATTTTAAAGGATGGCTGATATTACAGGGATGAAGATATGTCAACTGAATTTCTGTCTTTTCCCCGACCTTTACCTTAACTGCTCCTAACTCTTCCCCAGAAAAACTATGCATCTAACCCTAAACTGCATATTAGGCTCTATCTTTTTCCCGTGTCAGGTTGCAGGATATTGACATGTATGTTATAGAAGTAGCGAGACAATTCTCCCTACGCAGATCGGAGAGCAGAATACCAAATGCTACATTACCTACACTATAAGATACTAAAATACAGGAAAAGATACTACAATATTACAAATGTTGCAATACTGAATTACTACAATACTACGATATTACGATGTTACAGCATTACTACAAGGACATAGAACAAGACAGGACGATACCACAGAGGGTGTGTTGGGGCACATCTCCTCTTCAGCCAACACAGGAACAGTACATAGATAACATAATTTGGGTGAATGTGATGCACAATGTGAATGTGATGCTTTATGGTATGCACAAGGCTCGAAAACAGAATTCCCCACCTTACCCTGTTGTTTTTGTATTGGTGCATATACAATTATGGTTTTTCAAACTTTCTTATTCTCAATTTGAATAGATCGAAAACAGATCTAGATCTGAAATGTAACAAGCGTGCTATCGTGTAGCCAATCTGCTAATGTAAAGCATGTATTCACCAATTGTATTTAATTTGCTTTATACGGAAGTTTATTCCATCTTTTACGTCATGAATAGGAGAACTTTTTGCTGTTTATATCGTAGTTAGTGAAAATTTGAAATTTAAAAAGGTGGGAAAGTCACAGAAGTTATCAGAAAACTAACCATTGTTTTGTAGATAACAATGCCTTCCAATTCGCACCTCAAATGGACCAATCACATGGCCATATTCATCCAGCTTTTGCAATGATGCCGCCTCCTCCTCCTCCACCGGGGCAAGAAGATCAACGTAAGTACTTATATCAAAGTTTTTAACTGCTGAATCGAAGTGTGATGTACCGTCAGAGTAGCAAGTTCGTTCCTCCTTGCATTGTTGTCATCGTGATTAATTTAATCTAGATCGGTTCCAAATGTTTTGCCTCGTTTGCAGGCCAGAATCGCTTTACTGCATGTTCCTTTGTTCGTTTTCTCACTTCAACTTGTAGGTTTGCGATGAGATTCTCAATAAAAAGTGAACATTTTTTTAAAGAAAGATTTAAAGGTTTTCAGTTCATACTGTTGAATATTCTCAACTTTTTCCTGAAATTAAAGTTCAACTTTGTTCACTTTTTAGCTGATCCATTAAAAAACTTCATCACCCTAATGCATGCAAGTCACATGTTGCCCCCTCCCCCACCCCCTCCTGGCTGTAGTGATGCAGAAATGACGCCATCCCAATCATCAACTAGCGGCCATCTTTATCCTGGTCAACAGCAACAACAACAACAACATATTGTTCCTCCTCCACCTGATCTGAAAGCAGTTGTTGATAAATTGGCGGATTATGTTTCAAGAAATGGAGAAGAATTCGAAGAGCAAGTGAAAAAGAAAAATGATCCGAGATTTGATTTTCTAAAAATGGATAATTTATATTTTCCATATTATATGTACAAAAAGCAGCATTTTATTAGAGAGATTGCAATACAAAAGGCCAAGGAAGAGAAAGGTCAGTATCGTGTTTATTTGCTTTCTTCTTACTTTGTCTTAACGCAACTCCATTGACAGACAGTACCTAAAGCATGTTATTTGAGAGGACCTGATGTGCTTAGTAATGATTTATACCATTTAATGAATCAGCAATTCTAGCCCAAAAATTGCGTTTGTTTGAGTAAGGCCTTGTATGCTGGCTCGCAGAGTAAGAAAAGAACCTTCCGTTTATTTATAGAGAGAAAGGAAAGAGCATCGAAGCCACTTAGTTTCGTTTTGAAATCGAAGAAGACGATCAAACCGGAAGCGAAGGAAGTAAAAACTGTGGAGGTATTCCAGAAAGAGCATGAAGAATCTGGAAGCGAGGCTGAGCAGGATGCAGATGAACTGGATGGATATCGACCAACTAAAGTAAATAAAAGTGGACAAAAACAGGAAAATAAAGAATTATCGAATGAAGAAAAAGCTAAAATTGCAATGGAAAAAGCAAAAATTATGATTGCAGAAGCACAAAAGAAACAAGAAGAATTGAGGAAACAAGTTGATTTTCAAGGTTGTTATTTCACTTTTAAAATTCCTGATATTCGAGTTTTTGTTGATTTTAAACGTTGACGGTTATTTACGATTGATTGATTGATTGATTGTTCATTGTTAGCACTAGTATGCTTTGGAACACAATAGATCTCCAGCTATTTCCCGAAAGTGTCTTGACCGAACGACTTTGTCCTTATAAATTACGAATTTTTGAATCCAAGAAATAGCGATTGAAGCTTGTTTGTTTATTGTTTAAAACACATTGTAGAGATGACAGAGAAATAGAGATGACATGATATACTGCAATTGAGTTGATTGATGTTTACGAGTTCTTTTCGTTGCTCTCCCAATTGCAGATGTTTATCTCTCATGATTAATATGGATATTTGTAGCATTTTCTAATTTGCTTATTGTAGCTGGTGTGAACGAGGCCAACCAATCAGAAAGAGAGCGCCAAATTCAAATCGAAAGAAGGCGGAGAGCAGCTGCATTTATTGGCATGTTAAAACAAAGTAATCCCAACGAAGAATCATCCAGCAGGTATATTTTTAGAGTTATTGTTTCTTGATTGAAAATCTTTTCCATGAAAATAAAGAAGAGAATATCCAAAAATCTTCTGCACGGTGTCCCAAAAAAGTTGTGCCCCGTTTGTGTAGCTGCTGTGAAGGAGCTTTGCTGTAGCTTCAATTGTCCCGTTTTTTGCACAGTTGCGCAGGATAGGCTTCAACTTGGAGTTTGAGACCTTGTTTTTATCAATCTGACAAGTGGTTGCTGATTTATGGCACAGGAAAGGCAAAATAAGTGGTTATTCAAAAATAGCACTTCCTTTGTTCTCCGGCCGGCACTGTCAAAATCAAGTAAATTTGAAAGAGTCATTTGTATTGTAATTCTTTAATTTTGTACACAACTTTTTAAACAGGCCAGACAGAATAATCCTCAGCTAGATCACTTTTTTTTAACGTAAAAACGGAGTGGATTCTCCGATCAAAATGAGCTCTTCTTAACTTTTGGTTTTTGTTTTTGGCTTCAAAGGTAATTGAATAATTTAATAATCGAATTTTTTTGGTTTATTTCCATATCTATTTTAATATATTTTCATTCCCATTACTTCATTAGGATTTTGCTTTTGTTTCTTTTTGAAGTGACGAATCGAGTGGTGATGAAAGCTCAAATGAAAGCGAATCTTCTGAGGACGAACATATGGATTCTCAACCCAAAAGACATTTTCAAGAAAAAAGGTATTTATCCATTCGTCACTTTCATATCATTTCATATTTAGTTTTGTGAATAGTTGTATCTTTCATGCCACAAGACGTGTTAAAAAATGCAAGCTGCAGGTTCATCCTTTTCTTTTTCTCAACCAGAATCATTTAGGCTCTGGTCATTCAATTGAAAATGCAGTGGGCTCAAAACGCTGCAGCAATTTTTCCTGCCGCACTTTTGCGTCAAAGGCATTAGACCACGGGATAAACCACGGGATAAACCACGGGATAAACCACGGGATAAACCACCACAAAAATAGAACACGATTAAAAGCTAAAAATTAGCTGTTGGTTAAGCTCGAGACAAGATGATTTGATTGGTTAAAATTCAATAGGCATTAACAAAGGGTGGCTTGAGTGGTGTATTGCCGTCAAAAAAGCTTGTTCCGAAAAATGCTAGATAGCCTACAAGAACTAAAAAAATAGGATAGATAGATACAAAACTGATTCCTTTATTTGAAATTATTCAGCATTACCTTTAAAACCGTAGTAGGTACAGCCAGATGATGAAAACTAAGAATTATTACCCGTGAGAGGATCAGTAATTACAGGCATTATTTATAAGAAACTTAGGTCCGGGGCTGCTGGTAGTCATTTTCTTAAATTTTAGGACATTATTGCTACCAAAAGTTTCTTGTGAGTTTCTTACTTAAATTCTTAATACTCTAAATGAAATAAGACCATTTTGAAAGCCCTTTTTGCTAAAAAGGCTTTCGAAGAAGATCTCGAAACAAGTATAATTTTGATGGCAATTATTTTATTGTGCTTTCTAGGATAATGAAAGATTATGATGATGATTTGTTAGAGCAGAAATTGCAAGAAGTCGACAAGTGAGTAATCATCTATTTGTTTGCTTCTTCTCTATTTATTTTCACCTAAAACAGATATGAAGTAGCCACGCATTATGATCAACAAGACAACCATTAAATATTGATTAATTCCAAAGAAAACTGCACGGGTTTGGCACATGATTTTTGCAGCCATCTATAAGTCGCTAAGATCTTTAGGAATACAATACTCTTTTTGCCGTTTGATTACCTCTGGGGTCACCCAATAAGTATTCGCTTTAATAATTGCTTTATGACAGCAGAAATCGTTTTCGAATAATAATCATTGACTTTATTTCAGGGATTCTGAAGTTGATGAATGAAACATAAACTAATCCAAGAAACAGAACTGTAAATACAAAATGGTATTCATTGTAATTTATTTTGATATTAATCAAATATATCCATAAAGAAATACATCAGAAATTTAGTTTCCTTTGCTTCAAGATCATTTTAAAGTTTGAAATGAGGATTTTCAGAATAGGCCAATTCTACCGACAAAGCAATTATATAGCCTTACTTCTTGGCATAAAATATAGGCTTTGCTTTTTCGGTAAAATAGGCCGATTTTGAAAATCGCTTTTTTTAGCCGAAAAGTAAGGCTATAGGCTTTGCTTTTTCGGTAAAATAGGCTGATTTTGAAAATCCCTATTTTTAGCCGAAAAGTATGGCTATAGGCTCTGCTTTTTCGGTAAAATATGCCGATTTTGAAAATCCCTATTTTTAGCCGAAAAGTAAGGCTATAGGCTTTGCTTTTTCGGTAAAATAGGCTGATTTTGAAAATCCCTATTTTTAGCCGAAAAGTAAGGCTATAGGCTTTG
>REGM01000001.1:3817869-3836198 GCA_004194415.1 Aurelia aurita | reverse complement strand
TTTTCGGTAAAATAGGCCGATTTTCAAAATTCTAATTTTTATCCGAAAAGTAAGGCTATAGGCTTTGCTTTTACAGTAAAATAGGCCGATTTTGAAAATCCTAATTTTTAGCCGAAAAGTAAGGCTATAGGCTTTGCTTTTTTGGTAAAATAGACTGATTTTGACAATCCTAATTTTTAGCAGAAAAGTAAGGCTATAGGCTTTGCTTTTTCGTTATAATAGGCCGATTTTCAAAATCCTAATTTTTAGCCGAAAAGTAAGGCTATAGGCTTTGGTTTTTCGGTAAAAAAGCCCGATTTTGAAAATCCTTATTTTGGGCCGAAAAGTAAGACTATAGGCTTTTAAAATCCTAATTCAAAACCATAAAGTAAGGCAATAGGCTTTGCTTTTTCGGTAAAATAGGCCGATTTTCAAACACCTAATTTTCAACCGAAAAGTAAGGCTATAGGCGTTGGTTTTTCTGTAAAATAGGCCGATTTTGAAAATCCTAATTTTTGGCCGAAAAGTAAGTTTTTAATTTCTCGTTAAAAATGCTTGAGCTTTATCTGGAAGGATAAATATTGATTTAGGAATGATGGAAATTGTAACACTTTCACTTAAAGATGAGGAATGCAAAACAGAAAACTTTGAAATTTGACTAAGTTGTTATCTTTCTTGTCATTTTTTATAAATGTTTATGAGATATAGCAAGACAACTGAACAAATGATTGCGTGAAAAGAAGAATTTATAAAACTAGAAATAAATACATCGAAAATAAATAGAAGGGTATGAACAAGGTAAATCTTGGTAACAAGAAATACTTAATTACCTTGTTTTCTTATCCTAAAAATGAAAATGTTCTCACTGGACATAAATTTCTTATAAACCTCTTCAACAGGAAAACATTCACTCTTGTGGTTGAAAATAGAGCAAACTCATCAGGTTAAAGCCTACAACGAAAAATAGAAACACGTGGATACTTCGAGAAGATTGAGGCGATTTCACCCGGGGGGGAACTTTGTATATTTTGGGTCCTTGGGACGGGCCATCGGGAACGGTATCTATTTTCACGATTTTGTTATAAAGAACGGTAGCGGTTTTCACAATTTGGGTATAAAGAACGGTATCCATTTTTTTTATTTTATTATAAAGAACAAATAAATGGACCATTTTCTTTTAAATTGGTATAAAGTCTGATATACATTTTCGCAAAATTGGTACGAGGAACGGGTATGGTTTTGAAGCTTGAGTGGCACGTCCCCAACCAAACTCTGGTCAACTGCCCCCCCCCCCGGGCAATTTTGCTAGGAAAGAAGAATATCTATTTTCAAAGGAGATGCTGTTTCTTAGTCGTGTTAAAGTGAATGGACACATATCAGCAGCGGACAGTTAAGCCTGGTTTCCATATGATCGTTCCTGTCGTTCCCGTCGCTGGTAAATTTTTCAGCGACACGAACAACGCGAAAGACAGTAGCGATCGAATGGTTTCCATATGATCGCTGCTGTCGTTCCCGTCGCTGGAAATTCTTTCAGCAACAAGAACGACACGAACGACACGAACGACGCGAGCGACGGGTGAATATGTGTGAATATCGCGTCAGAAAACCTCAAAGAACTTCTAACAGATTTGAAAAACGAGCTGGAAAATATATCGAATTGGATGAGGACTAATAAACTTAGTTTGAATGCCAGCGAAAGTGAATATATGGTTATAGGCCATAGGCGACAACTGAATAGGGTNATAGCCTTAGGGACTGGCCAAAAATGGTTTCTCAGGCACATTTTCACTATCATTTGCTTCTAATTCTTCTAATTGAATTAGAACTAGTTCTTCTAATTCAATTTTTCTATTGGGCTATGCACTCAAATAAGTGTTCTCTATTTTGCTCAAAGGTTGTCGAATGAAGGACACACGTGTAAGTCACTCTTTCGACGGAAGAAAATGACACACTTTTGAATATTTTGAAAAAAGTTATGACAAATAATAATTTAAACAAAGTTCTATAATATATGAAATAAGAATACCTTTTTGAATGAATAAGGTTGGAATTGTTCATATGTTCACCATCGGATTAAGACAACGTCATTCTCTGATATTGAATAAAATGCCAAGTCTCGATTATTATCGTCCATTTCTACCTCTTTTTGGGTCTGTAAAGAAAAATTTTAGATTTACAATTTTCGTAAAGTTGTAAAGAAAGATAAATCTAAAAGTAAATAAAATTTCTGTTGAAACTGCAAATATGAAGAATACATAAAACCTAGCCAATAACGAAATAGAAGTCTAAGCTTTAAATAAGCAGTTTTATGAACAATTAGAAAATTACTAAAAATGTCTTATTACTATTACTATTACTATTATTGGAATGGGAACGAAATCAAAAATATAATGGGAGTGTCTCTTTTCTGAACATGATCATCGTCAAAATATTGCTAATAAAATGGAAGTTAAGTTTCTTCTACCAAAAAGTATGTCAAACGAAAAATAGACAAGTTAAACTGAACAGGTATCATAATACCACTAAATGACCAATCCTAAAAAGAGGTAATCAAGAACTTAAGTAATAAGTGTAATAATTACCTTTGCATCGAGGTAAGATATTTTCTGATGGATGCTTTTTATTCTGAACAATCTTTTTGAAAGGCTTTTTAATTGCTGTACTGTCATCGTAACTAAAATCAAAATATGCAATGTTAAAGAAAAAGGGTCGTAGTCAGTAAGTGTCATTTCATTAAATTCTTAAATCAAGAGACCTAGACTAACTATCTTAAATTTTGAGGACGAAAGAGTATTTAAAAAAGCAAAACTGTGTGTATGGTCCTCCATTTCGAGCTAATTTTGACGAAAATCTTTCATTATGAAAAGCATTTTAGATGCTATATTTACTTTTTTGTTAAAATACAAATTCTGCAAGAAATGTGAACACTTTTGAGATCGTTTCTTAAGCAGTACTACAATTCAATCAAAGACAGCTTGCAAACATTCCTGGAGCTAGAATCTGAGAATCAATTTAAAAAATGCATCATCATCACTTTACAACCGAGTAAGTTTGATCAAAATTTCAGGAGGAAAGATTAACAAATACCTGGTATTCTCTTTGTTAAAGGTTTCTTATCATCACAGTTCGGACATTTCAATTGCAGTGCTGTGTTTACAAGATTCAAGGAAGATTAGGCAATTAATTAATGAATCAATCAGTCAATCAATCGATCGTTGAATCATTAATCAATCAAATACTGCAATTGTTAAATTCAACTCTAAAAATCCTGTTTTGGGTTCGAAACAAAGTAGCTTCACAGTTAATCTTCTAAATAAGATTTGGTATTTTTCATAAACGGTATCATATAATATCTTATAGCTTGACAAAACTGTTTAACTGCTCTACGATACTTCGCAAAGTCATCTAATAATAGCCAATGTTAGTGTTGTAGGTAGAAAATTGGGAATCATACGACGATACTACACGAAGATAAGAAAAGAGTGATAGCTTCAGTCATCAAATAATCAACCGCATGATGAAAGGATACACATTAAACTGTCTTTCAGAGTTCTCGATTTTGTAACACTTTCAATTGGCGCACCATACGCTGCATAAAAAAGGGAAAGGAAGGCAATTGAAGTTGACAAATCGTAAGGCAGATTAGAAAATTCAATGATTTAGACTTTTCGCCAAATTTAGTATCAACAGAGAACGGCAGCTTTGTTCTTGTTGCATATGATACGAATATTTGAACTGAGAGCCTTCGAATCTGCGCATAATTAAGCATAAAGAATAAACCCCATTCTTTGACAACAACAAAAACAATGCATTTTACAACAACAACAACAGCGTGTATCAACAGAATTAAAGAATAATTTTAGGTCTATCATGGGCTTAAGAGTCGTCTATTTTAGTTATATGAGTTTATTAAATATAAATTTCCGTCATAATTAAACTACTAATGCGAGGATGAAAATACACAAAATACATCAGGCAGAACCTTTCATTAGTAGATTTTATCTGAGTTTCTTACTTACTTTTTACGAGTTCAAGATATCTTGGATGCAATTCAAGAAAGTCAGCTGTCATTTTTCCATCAATCAAATCGTCATGGTTACCACCAGATTTAAGCCATTCTGAACAGTGTCTTTTTAAATATATAAGTTCGGCTTCTTTCCGCTCATGCGTAGTTACCTTCAAAGAATAGTGAAATCATTTTTAATTTTCAATTGTGAATATCCAGATGATAAAATCACGATGCTTTGACTATTCTAAATACTGTTGATAGTGAAGATTAAAATTCACGCTTTGCAGAAAAAGTGACTGAATCAAAGCCCATGCTGATCTACGCTCTCTGTTACTCCATATGACAATCATCCAAACATGGTCTCCCATATTGATGAACGATAAAGTGAAAGGTCTCTGATCAAGGTCTCTGATCAAAACAGCTGTAATGTACAACAGATTTTAATAGAAAGATAAATAGCTACCTCACTTCCGTTCACAATGTAAATATTTTTTACACGGGCGATGATTTCTTGGCGTATATCAAAGGTGGTTGCATCTGAAAAAGATTGAAATTTTACCAAATGTCGAAAACCAAGACTTGTTCAGTTTCTTTCAAAATATGAGGGTTTGGAGCTCTGGAATCTTATTAAAAAATTACACGCCATTATATTAAAGGCCAAACATCTTAACTGTCTTAGCTCTAATTACATTGGCAGAGAATAGATTAAAAAGATCGGATCAAAGCCATAAGGTCACAGAATATGAACGAGAGTACCACATTGCTGCAGCTACGGAAAACGTGGCGTGCTTTGACAGCTAGGGTGTCACTGTGTAAAATTCGAAAATATATTATTGAAATTTATAGTACTAAAGTTTAAATGAACGTGGATCTTACCTTTACAAAGCGAATTGGATTTGAATTTGATTTTTGTTAACGATGGCAAATTTGTTAACTCGTTGATACTCGACCACTGAAAAAGAAATTGTTAAAATTATATTCCCGGAGTCAATTCATAGATGGGACTACCAACTGGGTGCAAATCCATAGTTCTGAATGCTTTTAAATCCATAGTTCTGCGAAGGACGCTGATGATATATTATCAATTATTTTAAGATATCAGTCGATAAGGAAATAAATGAGCAAATGATAAGTTACATACAATCTCAAATATTAAAGACAGCAATTTACAACACACTAAATTTCCATTCATACAGATGGCATAGCGCCACAGGAGCGCTGAAAACACGACGCCGTCTTGTTTTGGGGGTAAATCTTCAGTAAAATTTCTGAAAGTTTCTATAGGAAATTGGCAAAAAGTTGCATAAAATTGCTCTTATATTCTCCCTCACGATAGTGAGTGGGGAAAGGAAAGGTAGCAATTGTCAGTCAGACCAAATCCAATGAAATAATTGCTCGAATAAGCTGTTCTTGAAAGCAAACAGAAATTTAGTTCATGAAAGCTGTCAGAAACTTGCCTTTGCGACGATAATTTTGTGAACAGCGCCACAAACTCCATCAGCTGTAAGTTGCACGTCGCTTCTTTGAAGTCAACCTTCTTTTTCGACGTTCGCCTATCAATCCACTAAAGTTTTGGAATGATTTGAACGGCTTCCAAGCTTTTTGAATTGATTTATTTCGATAAATAAACGAGACAGTCTCGAAATCCCAGTGCAAAGCTATATTTTGCAATGGCTTTATTTACCCGAAGTTTGATTTGCGAGTGCGAATTGATAAAGTCGCGTGACATGTCGTCTGTATGAACTGAATGAATAATATGAAGAATTCTAACCTCGTTAATTTTGTTGTGACTTAATGAAATTGCCTTCAGGGATTTAAATCCAACACATCCATCTGTCATTAAGAAACAAAATGCAATAAATTCAGGAGATGAAATCACACAAAATGAACAGCATCGACAAAATTACGGAGAAAGCAAAATTAATTTAATGATCTAAAAACAAGAAAGCTGAAAATATTACCTGTTTTTGGAAATTCAATCTTTGATAAGTTATTGTCATTCAGGATAAGTGTTTCCAAACTGAAGTAAGCAAACATATACAATATTACATAAAAGTTTGAATAAAAGATCCATGATGGTTTGTATTAAAAGAGGGGATGATTTACGATTTATAGAAATATGAATTCAATGCGACATTTTGATATCAAATCTAAACAAAAAAAGGTTCAATATTGTAATGGTACTCTGCAACCCTATTATCTACTATCTTATTAGCCTTTGTGCAGACCATAACTCTCCCTTGTTATGGTCTGTGACGCAGGCTAACATCTTACTACATCATTGCAAAACCAACCTTTCCAAAGCAGTCAGTTTCATAATTTCATCCCAGTTGTCAATCCTATTTCCTTCCAAGTTGAGAAGCTTCAAACTTTTGACAAACTTCAAATCACTGCAACATCAAATAAGTACTGATTATCAAATGATATTAAAACGACATTTATGATTTTCTGGAGACACAATTTGTATCTGACTAGGAATGAAAAAAAAATTAACTAACCACCGCTGATATACTGTAGAGGATTATCATTAACTTTGTATGTGATGACATAATGAAACTCTACATTTAAATACGATCTTTAGCCATAAATTGCAAACAGGTTTACAGCTACAGAAAATATAACATCACAGTTGTAAAATACCTGGAATCAATTTGATGAATTGAATTGAAACAAATATGTAGTTCTTCCAGATTTGATGCAGCAAGCAAGAGGTTCACAACCTAACAAAAAAATACGTTTTTATTTCATTTCAATCCTTATGATATTGAAACAAAGGGATTAAAAAATGATCAAATTATTTAAAAAAGGATTTAAATATTGTAAAATTGCATAAGTTTCTTTAGATGATTAGAACTGTCGGATGATTCAAAATTTCATAAAATGATAAGATAGATAGCAAAAGACCAAAGTGATGTCTGCTTTCTTTAGATAGTTGTGCCCTCTTGAACCATACACTATATAAGATAATAGAGAGCAAACCTCATTCCAACTCAGCTGCATTCTATTTGCAAACATAGTTCTCAATGATTTGAAGGCAGGAGCAATTTCATTGATATTTTCTAAGGATGATAATCTGTTTTCACTGGAACAAAATAAGATGATGTATTAATTTTGGTAACCTGAAATAACACATTGACAATCTACAGTATTTGTGATACTACAAATTTTGAAGATGGTTTTAAAAGGATTGAAGTTTCTAATTAACTAATCTTTGTAGAAATTAAATCTAGAAATATAAATAAATACAAAAAAAGAAACTGACAAAGATTTTATATCGAAACGTTTTTATACTCAAACAGTTGTGTTTTTCTATTTTATTTTCTGTTTGTTTTTGATGATGGTTTTAGTTTAAATACAAAAAAAGAAATTAATATTTACTTTCAAATCAGTTTTTGGTGCCTTAATCAGTTCAATTGATGCATAGATGTATACTCTTGAGTCTGGGATAAACATCCCCCCGCTTATTAACTTTTTCAAAAATTTCCACCCAGAACATCCTTATTGTGAAATTATTGTTAAACATGTGAAATCATCTTTCCTAAAATGTGACTTGAACTGTATTTTGCATAATTAATAGCTTGTATGATTTTCAACTTGTTTTTACAGTCAAAACAACTTGTGTGTATCGTCCCATTACAGAACTGCAGATCGAATTGTCCACCCACCCTCTCTGTTCCAGCCTCGAGAGTACAAGATACAGAGAAATTGATATACATCCCAGAAAATCACTGGCAATGAATTTAATATCTAATATCTATGTAGCCCATTTAATGCAGAACGGATTTTAGATAAACGTAATTGCATCAGTGGTCAACCAAGCCTAAATAAAGGACTAGCAAATTATCATTACCTAAGATCTAAAATTTTCAAATGTTTGAGTTGTTCTGTGATGTTAGCAATCTGTTTCCATGTGTAAAATAAATTATTTGAAATGTCAAGATGAATGATATCTGCAATAAAATAGAATAAAATTAGTTGATTACACTTTACACCGCATATTGCATATCTTAAATAATTACATGGCAATCAAATTATTAACAACATTTCTAACAAAAGCAAATGTAGAAGAATTTATTGATAACTAATGGATGTAAAATTTGCACATTTTGAAGTCATTTTTATTCAAATCATTGTCAAGAGCAGAACTACTGTTAAATAGATGGCTTATGTCAAGCATCAAAATTTTCTAAATTGATTAAAAGAAATCTATGATAAGGCCCATACTTGGTGCATTCTCTGCAAATTTCCCATCTTCTCGTTTGTTGCTAATACACATTTTGACCAAGGAGACTTTCTGCAACTTTTTAAATTGCCTAAAATATAATAACAAACCCTTTCTTTATTAATACAGCAAAACTTTCAATCAATTTTCATAAAATCGAATATCTTCCAGGTGGAGAATTAAAGTTTACTTTCTACTTGTGTCACTTTTCAAATTGGTAGCTAGGGTCTGCAAAATAATGTTAGAACTTAAATTGTTTGCAAATATAGAACTAANTTAAAAGAAATCTATGATAAGGCCCATACTTGGTGCATTCTCTGCAAATTTCCCATCTTCTCGTTCGTTGCTAATACACATTTTGACCAAGGAGACTTTCTGCAACTTTTTAAATTGCCTAAAATATAATAACAAACCCTTTCTTTATTAATACAGCAAAACTTTCAATCAATTTTCATAAAATCGAATATCTTCCAGGTGGAGAATTAAAGTTTACTTTCTACTTGTGTCACTTTTCAAATTGGTAGCTAGGGTCTGCAAAATAATGTTAGAACTTAAATTGTTTGCAAATATAGAACTAAATTGTTACAAATAAAAGAATTTTACTAACAAAGAGGCTCTAAAGCAAACAACTCAAAGTTACACAACCATGTAAATTCTTCCTTCATGACAAAAATTCCCTGAAAAACATTTAGAGAATTTCTCACACAATATATTGTTAATGTCCATTTTAAATATATACACACAATACATAACACTGCAGAGACTTGCACAAGTACAACTGACAGAGCTGAAGATTATACCTTTGTTTTTCTTGCACTTTATCAAATCCAACTGCTTCAATGACAACTTTTTGACGTCCAGTTCCAAAAAGATAAAGATCTTCTTCTTTCACCTCAACTGAATAACTTCCATATCTCTTTTGTATTCCATCAATAATATCAATCCCAAGATTCAATTTGTGTGGTCTTACAAATGATCCATATCCATCACTGTTTTATGAAAAAATGATAAATTAGCGAAAAAGAACCATTTGCCTGGTTGATAATTCACAAAATTCTTGAAAATTAACGATAATATCTTAATTTAATGGAAAATTTAGAGAAAAGAATGCAAGAAAACAGAGATAAAGTACTAGAAATAAAGTTTGAATTGGTATCAAAATATTGCGACCTCAGCGCTTGGTGCTAAAAACTGCAACTCCACCTTCACCATAGTTTTGAGATTACGCAAGATAGTCTGATAGTCTGAGATTATGCTGAAACTTCTGACTTTGATCAAACTTTATGTGCTGAATTCAATTAGAAAGATTTAGAAAGAAAGATTTATAAGATTTAATTGGCAAATAATTTGAAGTAAAGGAACAAGGTCACAAGATGTAAAAGTTACCTGCAGTTGAAATATAATATGTTTTCATGGGTACCATTATGTTTGCCTCTCTTTTCATCCCATTCAATTCCAAACCAATCACCTAAATGAACAAAAGTTTGAAAAATGAGAATTTTGCAAAACTGTGTGAAATAAATTTTTCGAGCTTTTCAGTTTCAGCCCTTTCCAAAATCATGTTCACAGTGATGCTAACAAGTAAATAAAAAACAGAAGGTTGGAAATACAGTCATTCGAGTCCCTAGGCTACGAATATTTTACGATTATTTTCACAGTGAAGAGCAGGTTCTTTTTTAATAAAAATAGACTAGGCCATCCCTGAATGAAAGCTGCAAGGAGTGGTTTGTTTGTTTCCAGCAGCATAGCAAGAACGAGTAAATTTGTCTTCACTAATGGTATATATTAAATTAACAGAAAACTGATTAAACCTGTTGTTGGTTGAACTTTTCCGAAGTATTTGATGGTTCCATGATGTCCTTCAAATTCACATCTTTTTCCAACTTCGTCCGCCATTGTTGTTGTTGTTGCTGTTGTGATGAAATTCTATTTCTGTAAATCCATTGTGTAAATCTCAGCAAGCAACAACAACAACAACGAAATGTGGAACGGGATTTGTTGGGATTTGTTGCAACAATCACGAATCGATTAACTATCTATCTTGCTATTTTTCCGAAAAAATGTGACTCTCCTTAAAGTGAATGGCCTGAGCTATAAGGCGCCCGTCTATAAATAGGATAAAGAAAAACCAAAACACTCTATTTTTTTCTTTGGCTTCGCTTTCTTTGCCCACTTGCTGGATTATCAAATACAATAGGCTATTTATAAACCTATGCGATCTCATCTTTTAACTCAGGTTATTCCCTTTAAAGTGAATGACATGAGCTAAATGGTGTGGTCTATGAATAAGACAAAGAAAAAACTATAGATGCCATTGCTTCTTTGGTGTAGGTGCATCCGGCGAGATTATCAAACCAAACAAACACACTAGGCTATATGTATATAGATCTTTGTCTATGAGGCCTATGAGATCTCATCTTTTATATCAGGCCATTGAATTTAACTGTGAAATAAAAAGAAAACTTGTCACGTAGAACGGCATCAATTTTCATTCATTTCACATGATTTCTTCACGTGGAGATGAAACTTACAGTAGACATGAAGTTGCCTAAAACTAACTATCATGTATCATGTAGGATTTCTTGTAAGAAATTTCGCTATTTCTTCATAGTTTCATGACTATGGTTTCTTATGACATGTTATGACAGACATCATCATTTTTCGCAAAGAGAATCCTTTTGACCTCATTGAGCTAATACCTTTAATACCGAACCTGAAGAATCAATCTTGGAAGGCTAGAAACGTTATTTTATGAACGATGAAATCAAAATGAAAACGAAAGAGCAGTTGCATGGTGAACCATTTAGAAAGTGAACGCAATTTAATTTCAGAATATCACAAATACAAGCATTCTCAATGGTGTCAACTTTCAATGAGGAAAGTAGACGTGAGGAAGCATTCAAGGAACAAACATTTTAGTTAAAAATGCTTTGCTTCTCTTCGCTTAGATTCACGTTATTTGCATTTGCGATGACACATCTATCGATGGATTTATTGTAGTAAAAGTAAAACTATCCATATTCATTCCGGTGAAAAAACGTGGGTTTCTAAATTTCTTTGATGAAAGAAATGTAATGTAAACCTAAAAGCCCTTTCTCGTTTGCTTTAGATTAATTTTACAATAAAGATGCGAGCACAAAACCATACAAAAACATGCTATTTTACTTGCAAATAAAAAGATACGGAAACTTAGGTTAAGGCGTTCTGTTCCGTTAACACTTATTGAGAGTGTGCAATTCAAAATCATGTGGTATTTCATTCAAAACTAAATGCATGTTACTTTCACAGTGTTGTTCGTGTGTTCAGCTGAAATTGCAATACCCAATTGTAGCTCAGCTAAGAGATACCAGGTGAAGCAGTAAAGGACTTAAAATGTCATCTTTTTTCGTGTATATTCAAATAAAAGCCGTTATTTTAAGAATTTCGATGCGAGTAGGCGGTTCGTCAGAAATCTTGCACTGTGTAAAACTGCTAAAGTGGCACAATTATGATAAAAACAAGCTTTATTTTTCTGCGTTTGATATGCTTGGTAGAGTTGAATTCTGTCACTGCAGAAGATAGCAATGTCAACATAATAAAAAACGAACTGAAAAGAACAAATTTAAAAACAAATGGAAAATTAAGATTGATCCTTGCAACTAAATTTTCAGAAGAGCCAATAGAACATCGAGGAGTGAAATCAAAACACCACAGGAGAAGTGACGAAAAGAGACATAATGACGATGGAAGAAGAGCATTTTGGTGGTCCCCTGGTACGAGACCAGGACGAGAAGTGAAATCAAAACACCCCAGGAGAAAGGATGAAAAGAGACACATTGATGGAAGAAGAGCATTTTGGTGGTCCACTGGTACAAGACCAGGACGAGAAGTGAAATCAAAACACCACAGGAGAAGTGACGAAAAGAGACACATTGATGGAAGAAGAGCATTTTGGTGGTCCCCTGGTACAAGACCAGGACGAGAAGTGAAATCAAAACACCCCAGGAGAAAGGATGAAAAGAGACACATTGATGGAAGAAGAGCATTTTGGTGGTCCACTGGTACAAGACCAGGACGAGAAGTGAAATCAAAACACCCCAGGAGAAAGGATGAAAAGAGACACATTGATGGAAGAAGAGCATCTTGGTGGTCCCCTGGTACAAAGCCAGGACGAGAAGTGAGACCAAAGGACCAAAGAAGAAATGACAAAAAGAGACACCTAGAAGTNAGACCAGGACGAGAAGAGAAATCAAAACACCACAGGAGAAGTGACGAAAAGAGACACATTGATGGAAGAAGAGCATTTTGGTGGTCCCCTGGTACAAGACCAGGACGAGAAGTGAAATCAAAACACCCCAGGAGAAAGGATGAAAAGAGACACATTGATGGAAGAAGAGCATTTTGGTGGTCCACTGGTACAAGACCAGGACGAGAAGTGAAATCAAAACACCCCAGGAGAAAGGATGAAAAGAGACACATTGATGGAAGAAGAGCATCTTGGTGGTCCCCTGGTACAAAGCCAGGACGAGAAGTGAGACCAAAGGACCAAAGAAGAAATGACAAAAAGAGACACCTAGAAGTTGGGAAAGGGGCATTTTGGTGGCCAATTGGAACGAAACCAGGACGAGAAATAGACATGAAAAACCAGAAAAGATGTGACGATGAAGATTTAGCGACTTCGAAGGAGATACATTTATTAGCTCACACAGAAGAAAATCACTGAATGAGACCTCTAGATTTTAATGGATACGAACTAAATAATGTTGATAAAAGCAATGGAGATAAAAATTCACATTCTTATCATCATGTTAATAAAGTTATGCTAAATGAGCGATGGTAAAATTTAATGAAAGTTTAGACATTTTGTTATCTCTGAGAATTATCCTTTTATGTCTGACGCATCTACTATGACTAGTCTACCGCAGAAGATTACGCTAAACATGGGAGCGAGGATGTTTCTACCAAGATGCATTGCGTCACATCATCAAATTTCTAAAGAATCGCTAAAGATTCATAACAGACGATTGCGCTAAAGATGGCGGACAGGAATTTTTTACCATGATGCTTTGCGTTGCGTTGCGTTGAATTTCGATTGATTTGACGCAATGCATCTTGGTAAAAAGTTCCTCGCTGCCATTTCATATTTCATATTTCATTCTTTTAAGGAGGGTTGCCCTTCAGCAGAAGCTGTTTTAAGGAGGGTTGCCAACTTTAGCGTTACCGTATATTGCATCCCAAATCCATCCGAAACTCTTCCGCTACATTCACACTTGAAGTGGTTCTATTCACACTGTTAGGATAAGGCTCGCATTTCACGAAGCTCGAGCCTTATTTGGGCAGAGGTGAGTTTTAATTGTGTAGCGGCAAGTAATCTTCTTCAAGGGTGAAAACAAGATTTTGAGTTGACCGCACTGTATCCAAAAGGTTTCAACGACCATCTGGCTGAGTATATAAATGATTAATTCACAATCATTTAGAACATTTCCAAGACATTGAACATACAACATTTCCAACAAAATCTTATTTAGTAATTTACATTTAAATATAAGAAAGGCCGGCAAATATAATAAAGCGGTACAGTGTTGGTGAAACGCTTTGGATGATTATTTGTAAAATAGGGCTGGAAGATGAATGAACATCAAGTTTAATTTCATTAAATTAATGAAGAGCGAATAAGGATGGTCTGAAAACATTACACCTATTCTAGTGTGAATTGTCATAAAATTCTATATTTATTGTCATATTATTCTGTTTAAAGATGATAAAATTGTTTATAATCGAGTACATAATTTCCCAAATTCATCTCATTCTCTCCTTCTTTGGTAGTGATTTTCTCTCAATGCAGAACGCTTTTTATTTTCAAAGAAACGTTTTTCATCTAACTTTTCTGAATTATCTCTCATCTTCTTTCCAATTTCGAGTTGATTGATTGATGGATTGATTGGTTGATTGATGGTCAATGCAGTCGCAACTCCAGATATACCAGCAATGAAAAAGCGATTGACAAGCATTTGTTTCCTTATTGTTTGAGTTTCTTCTTCCCCACCAAGCAATTCAATATGATTACAGTTGTGGCCATTTTTCTTGTCCGCCTTGTTGAAGAGGAAATGGAGCAGACTTGAGCGCATTTTCAACATCATTTTGACATGAGTGTTGTCGTTCTTTTCTTCCGTTAATTCATTTAAATCTTCAATAATTCTTTCAAGTTTCGACCTCATACATCTTTTAAGATTACTTGACAGTGCTCTTTTGCCAGGTCTGTAAACGTATGGCATCACTTGTACCATTAGTAAAGCATAAATTACTATGATCATCCATGTTTCCCTTGAAGTAGACATATTCAACAAACCCTTAAATCACTGGTGTATACTGGTTTCTCTTGACTACTTTCTATAAGTGTTCTCTCAACGCCTTTCTCCTAAGAATGCCAGCCTCCTTCTCCAGATGTGAACTTAAGAACATTTTAACTCCTTTTGTAAGAGAATTTTCTTTGACTCACTGAGCAGCGCAAGTAGACACAGCTTTTACGCATTAAAGATTTTATGATGTCGTGAAAACAAACCTTTTTTTAATCAATGACTGTGTTCTTAGCACATTTGTGAGTTTAGAGGAGCCATACTTAGGGGCACCATGAGGGGAGGATTATCCCTTGTAAGCACACCAAATCACGGGCGTAAAGTAGAGAGTTCGTGGGAGTGGGCAATATTACACAAACAAGCTTGCATTAACAAAAGCCATGTCGAATAAATTAAATACAGCCAGCATTAGATAAAGCTTCACACAACTTGATGTAACAGTTCAAGAGCTTAAAATGGTTGATCCAATCTATTTTTGATGTTTGGCATTACTGGTGAAGCAAAATGTTGTCTCCCTTGATAAAGGATGAATCGAGTTGTTCTCATTGCATTGCAATTGAAGGATGGTACTCTTGTAATATCAAATGGAGCAACGCACGAAGAAAGCAACTGTTGCAAAGTGGGAGCAAACTCAAGTTCTCTTCAAAATCAATAGACCTTTTAGCTATTCTAAAAAAAGGAGTCTAAATCGAACGATATTTTTATACATTTTGTAGAATTCTCGAATGTGAACAAAAGTGGTAGATGCTCTAACGCCACTCAGGCGGACCTTTTATATAAAAATGTATAAAATATCGCTCGATCCAGACTCTTTTGTAGAATAGCTAAAAGGTCTATTCCCACGAGAATGAGACGAATACATTAAAATTTGATGAACAAGTGAATTTGTGGACTTTCTTATCTGGCTAAACTCATTCTTTCTATATTTATCCACTCTCCATTTGTGTGAATGAATTGACTTCCAAAAAACCCACCAACACATTAAATTCTAAAATTCTTCTCTAAACTAGTCGCAGCTATGAGATGACGTCAGATCTTCTTAATTAGATACCTTACCAAATGCGATTTTCAAGCTCTGTAACATAAGACTTTTTAGATGTTATATTGTGAAATTCTATGAAAGTTAGCTGATTTAATGAGCCCCCCCCCCTCATCTAGCACGGGGGGTTCTTGGCCAAATTTCGGATAGGGGTGTGCCGCCAGCATCTTCAAAATGGTACCGTTGGCTAGACCAATTTTTGTGAAAATGATACCCTTGGCTAGACTAATTTCTAGACCAAAAGTGCCATAATTTGCCGTTTTCTAGGCACAAATCACCAAAATTTCGCCTTCTCTAGACCAAAATCGCCAAATTTGGGGTTTCTTAGACACAAATTAAGAAAATTTGGCCTTTCCTGGACGAAAATTGCCAAAAACTATACCCTTGCCTAGACTGGCCTAGACTAAAATTGCCAAAAAGCCTACCCTTGGCTAGACTAGAAGTCCGAAAAGTATACCCTTGAGGGCGGCACATCCNCCCCCCCCCCCGTGTCATCTAGACGATCGCATGAATCAGTCTTTCAGCATTCATAGGAATAGGTTCCGCCATTTTGAAAGCCTCGGTTACTGGAGATGAAACCTGAGTGCCTATTTCACACTGGAGATGAAACCACTTTTATAAAGAAATCATTCACATTTACTTTTTCTTGGCTAATCCTTTGAATTTCACAAAATATCATAGTTTAGATTTGCCATGCTGGTTTGATATAAACTGGTTAATTGCGCAGTGTGAATGTGGTTTAAGTGAAATAAAAATAGCTCTTTAAGACATTGAGAATTATGGATAATGCTTGATATTACACAGCAAGGCTATTATGGTACAGATTTCGTATGTTTGAATTTTATATTAGGGATGAAAATTTAACTTGAAGTTCATGGATTTATATCCATACAGATCTAGGCCTATTTCAAGGGATGCATTTTGATGTTTCATCACTCACGAATTAACTACTCAGCATATTTTGGTTTGACTACATAACAACCATACAAGTGAAATGATCGTTTTCATTTGAAAGTACGAGACGAACAAGAATGAATTTCAAATCGTTTCGTATCTTATGGTTAATCAATAATTTAATGATAAATAAGTTATGTTTTTGATGTGCTGTACACAAGTTTCAGACATCTATCTACATGACAAGGCAGACATCTTTTTACAGTACATTACATTTCAGTGTTCAAAGTACCAACCTAATTCTACGGAACTTCTTAATCATCTATAGCTTATTTTTCTTTCTCTCTGTTTAGTCCAGTTTTATCCACTCTTTTAGCCAGGTCTTGGTGGGCGGTTTTTAGCCAGGTCTTGGTGGGCGTCTTTTAGCCAGGTCTTGGTGGGCGGTTTTCATCACTCGCTTCATTTCTTCTTTTCAGAAATGTCAAAACATCCAGCTCAGTTAATTCTTCAGCCAATCTTTTCAATTCCTCCCTTTTGATCTTTCCTTCAGAACCATCTAAATCATTCTCTTCTTCATCTCGCTCAAACAAACTTTCAAATGATTGTGGAAATCTCTTTTCTTTCTTCTTCCCATCCAATTCCTCACTCTTTACAAGATATTCCAACTTTTCTTCCACATCGGGATCTCTCATATCAAGATCAAGGATATTTCTAGCTCTCTGAAAAGAACGATCTTTTGCAATGGCTGTTTTCGGAAATATCCGCTTTCTGCCGTTCGTTTTGTTTTTCTTGAGATGACGTTTGCTGTTGCTGTCTTGATCCAAAGCATTCAGAAGTCTCCTTGTGAACACATTATTTGAACTGGCTAAATTGAGCGATCTTCCCGAAGACAGTCGTTTAGCAAGGCGCAACTCTTCGAGTGCCATGGGAAGATAAGGCAGACCTTCTTTCTGATGGTGTCGATCATATTTTGCAGGCACTTGAACAGAAGTAGCAGTGTCGGCCATATTTGCACGTCTGGCTGAACCAAGACAGAGACAGACTTGACATATCATCAGCACTATGGTGAAGGCATTCATTTTGAAGATTGACTCTTACCTCTCTGCTTACAAGATGTCAGTTTCGAGATACGACAGAGGTGCACTCAATGCGTGCTCGATGCATCTAATGATTAATGCTCAAATTGAAATGGTTTTGGAATGCTTAAATAGAGATGCATTTGATTGTTTCGACCACATCTATCTGTGACATTATTTTGCATTGTTGCTGCAATGTCATTTTCAATCAAATATGGACGTGTAGTTTAAGAAAAACCGCGATGCAAAGGAAATATTTGTCCAAAACAGCTGAGGTAATTTTCTCAAGAGGCATTAAATATTAAAATGTCGGTTTTTGCATCCAATACTCTTCATGATTTTTACGATAATAATTTCCATTTGTTTACCTATTCTTTCAATTATTTCGATTCATGTCATTGAATAGAATGCAATATCTGCCGAACCGTTTCATTCCCGTCATTTCCTCTGACAGTCGACATTTTCCAACGTCTCTTTACATCAAGAATGTGCAATTTTCTAAGGATCTTGCATCTAAGGTATTCTTGCATACAGGGTCATACCTTAATGCATGCATTTCAGTGGAATGTTTTGGGTGTTAATTCAATTAATGTTCATTTCAATGACCTCTGGTTCATCTTAATGACGTATCTTCGCTGTCGAATTGATCGAGTCATACAATTTTGTCGACAACATTACATTTTCAGCATATCTTTACAGCAATATCCTCCAGCATCGCATTTTATCAATGAAAAGATTTCATGAATTGGAATCTTGCAAAGATTGCTGCCATCTA
>REGM01000001.1:3771776-3814024 GCA_004194415.1 Aurelia aurita | reverse complement strand
TCCTAATAACAATATGTACAGTAAAAATTTTTTAAGGCGTAAAAGTTCAATGAAAAGACCAGTCATATTTAACATAAGAGTTCGATTTAATTTTGTCCATAAAGTAGGCTTTGCATTTTTCTTTAAAGTTCTCAATAGATTTAATGTGACGTATCTCAGTTGGTAACAAATTCCAAACCTTTGCTCCATAATATCTAAATGATTTAACGTAAGTATGTCCAGTTCCTCTAATGTTGAAAAAGTGATTATTTACAGCAGCTCTTGTTCGGTGTTGGTGAATTTCAGCTGTTTTGACAAACATTTCAGATAAGTATGGAGGTGCAATATTATTGTTGACTTTGTAGAGAAGGAGGCATATATTATATTCAATTCGTTGGTGCAACGGTAGCCAGTTAAGTTGGATGAATAATGGCTTGCTATGAGTTCTTCTATTACAGCCGAAAATAACGCGCGCACAGTGTTTCTGGAGCTTCAGCAATGTGTCAAGCTGGCTACAATTAAGATTATATAGAATAGGGGAGCAATAATCCAGATGGCTTAGGACCAAGGAGTTTGCAAGGAGGATTAGACTTTCCTTGGGGAGGTACATGTTTACACGTCTCATTATTTGTAAGCCGTAATTGATCTTTTTGCACATGTCTTTTAGGTGTAAGGAATAGTCCAAATGCTGATCTAGGGTGAATCCGAGACACTTGTGATACATTTTTTAACTCATCCAGTAGCTGAAGTCAGAGTAAATACCTTGAAATATACAAGAACAACCTCAGATTTGTTATCACTTACCTACCACAGGGGATAGCAAAGTAGAAAAATGAAAGAGCTTTCGTTCTCTGGTCTCCAATAAAAAGATCTGCAATGATGGTTGGAGCAACAGTAGAATAACTTGCTTCGCCAATTCCAACCAATCCTCTAATTACGAAGAACCACACAACTTGCTGCCAAAATAAAAATCAAACTTAAGATAGAACTTCACAGAAGATATTCAAATTTATCTTAAGTCTTGGTAAATTGAGTCCCTCTTTATTGTATGTATCATTTGTAAATAAGATAGTGAGAAAAAACATGATGTGCGTTTGTCAGGCCATCTCTTTGCGAGATTTCGGAGAGCCCCATTCCATTCCACAGTTATTGGCAATTTTGGCATAGGAAAGGTAGCCTGCAATATCTTACTGGGCCATTCTTATATACAGGTAAATTTTAAGAAAGAAGATTTATCACAGCCACATAAATTGGCAAAAAACCCCAAATTTTAATAACCCAATATATTGAAATGTACTACAGATAGATACAGATTTAGTTTGGCGCTATGTTTTCTGTGTTACTAAGATTATATATTTCTAATAAATCAATATTACAATATTTAAATGTAAATACATATATTAGGGTGCTCACATCTTTGTTGACTAGGGATCCAAGGAAAGTAGTTACACTCCAAATCAGTATGCCTACTGCCATCACATATTTCCTTGAATATCTGTCACCTAGGTAACCAAAAATTGGAGCAAAGACCATATAGCTGCATGTGAAAACAGTCTGAAGAAGGCCAGCAGTTTTTGACTCAATGTTGAAATATTTTTGAATCAATGTAAGAACACCTGAAATGAACAAAATGAGTCTTTGTTATGCAGGCTTAAGCATCAGAGGCTTCTGGGACTATGAAGCCTTAGTGGGGTTTAGAATATTCTGCATTGAAAATGTACCAACACAGTTGAAGATTTTGAACAGTACAGCCAGAACATAGACTGTGTTTTTCATATTGCAGTACTGATTTTCGTATATATCTGAGAAATTTTTCATATGCAAAGAGAAAGAGATCTCATTATGTCTCGTTCAATTCCTACCCTGACCATCCCCCCGGGACACCCTCGGGTATTTGCACAAAAAATATTCCTGGCCCCCGGGCATTTGACTGTCAATTTTTCCCCAGCCCCAGGGCATTTGACAACACCACAAGCTTTCACATTATACAGTTACTGGGAATATGGCATATTCTCAGTGCCCAGCCCCTGGGCATTCGCAAAACATTTTTCCCTCAGCCCCTGGCATTTGCGCACTCAATTTTCATCGACCCCCGGGCTGCCTGGGGGGGGGATGGTCAGGGTAGGAATTGAACGAGCCATTATGTTTGCCCTGAACAGACACATTTCTAAAGTTTTTGTTTTGCTAACATTTCCACAGTCTCATGGATAAAAGTTTTGCGCCGATATATCCGCAATTTTTCAAAATTCTACCAATTTATTTTCAGAGCTTATAACTCGGGAATGTAATAAGCATCTAAGATATATATGATATATACTAAAATGCCAAATTTACAACTTCAAATATATATATATATATATATATTTCTATTCAATATGTCATTAAAGCCAGCCTAGTGTGACAACATCTTTCTTGGGAATGAGTCTGGGGTACATATTAGATAAAATAATTGCAAGTTACCTGCAATTGTATATCTATCCATATAATTGAGCAGATTAATAAAAACCAGAACAATCAAAGTGACCATTGATTTTGTTGATACTTTATTACTTGTGGGTTTTTCAACTTGTTTTCCATGCTGCACCATGGCATCTGGAAGTAATGGATCTTCTAATGAGGATGAACCCATCGCTTCCTTTTCATCAACTTCTGAATTCATTTTAAACTACAAGGTAGATGAGAAACTCTCACTTAATTTTTCTCATTTTACTGGACATTAAGTTCCTAAAAAACAAAAAGCATACTTGCATTTGCAATATTTATCAATACATGGGTAGTATACCGGGTGAGTCAGAAAAAACAATGCCCGTTTGAAAGGCCACTGCTCCCTGGATATCGAGGCAACAATATTGGTAAATATATTGTTTAATAGTGGACATGTTCAAATAATTTCTTTATTTTACCTGACTGAAATCGGCCTCTCTGTTCTGAAATTATGAGAGATTTTCTCAAGAAGTCTTCTGCCATCGCCGTAAAGGGAGCATGCTGGGTCGTGTTTGCTTGACTGGCTTGAGCAGTTTGTTGCGGTGCTACTACGGCTGCTTGCTCCTGTCGAAAGAGTGGCTGGATGCTTTCTCTCAGCTCAATGGACAGCTCAGCCATATTTTCCGTAACGGTATTTTGGATTCGCAGAAAGCAGAAGCAAGACTACCTTGTGATAAACTTGAACGGTTACAAGAGGAACTAACCAAGTGGTCCAAAAGGAAAAAGGCCACCTTGGTTGCGCTCCAGTCTTTAATTGGAACCCTCAACTTTGCATGCGAGGTGATCCCCCCAGGAAGAGCTTTTCTCCAACGAATCATTCAGCTCACCATAGGTCTGACAAAACCATATCATCATGCTACGCTTAATGCAGATCTTCATGCAGATATTGAAATGTGGAAAACCTTTCTGGTCTCCTGGAATGGGAAAGCTTTCTTTCTCAATAATTTTTGGGAAACTTCAGATGAGCTTCATTTGTTTACAGATGCATCAGGATCCCTAGGTTTTGGGGGTATCTATAACACCCAGTGGTTTCAAGGGGCCTGGCAACCAGACCAAACCCTTACTTCTAACAGTATCTCAATTGCATCAGGAAAATCCTTCAAAAACGGCATAAAATCACGACCAAATTTCCGTCATAATAGTAATGACTTGTACATGCTTTAGCNTACAGATGCATCAGGATCCCTAGGTTTTGGGGGTATCTATAACACCCAGTGGTTTCAAGGGGCCTGGCAACCAGACCAAACCCTTACTTCTAACAGTATCTCAATTGCATCAGGAAAATCCTTCAAAAACGGCATAAAATCACGACCAAATTTCCGTCATAATAGTAATGACTTGTACATGCTTTAGCACGTTTCATCCCTTTGGGAGGATCAAAGTGCCATCCCTGGGAACATAACAACATTAATCTCTGAGATTCTATCCTCCCAAGAGGATAACAAGTGCTAAAGCATGTGCAAGCATAAATGCAAGTCATTGCTGTAAGGCAGAAATATTTCGAAAATTTGCTCGTGATTTTAGGTCTGTTTTGAAGGTTTCTTGAAGAGGCTTTCTCCAGAAAATCCCGTATAATTTCACAACGGAGTGGCCAATTTCAGTCAGTTAAATTTTAAATTATATTTGAACATGTCAACCATTAAATAATGTATTTGTCGATGTCGTTTTGATATCCAGGGAGTGGCCTTTCAAACGGGGATTGTTTTTTCTGACTCACCTGGTATAACCCCTATATAACATGTTCACCAACGGTTCAGCAGTCCCCTTTGAGAATGGAGCAATTAGCTAATTTCTTGTATGCTAATTCTGTAGCGAATGCTTTGCAACAAGTTCTGTGGTTCTATTTAATTTGACTAATTTCTCCTACACGATCGATAGGGAGGTCTAAGATATAACACAAATGTGTTTGCATAAAGTTCTGAAGTTTCTTTCTAGAACAGACATATCTGCTTCCTTTTGTAAATTTCTCCTGTGTTCATTATGTTGGGAGTAGGAGGTCTACTTAGATTTAGCCAACTGTGTTTCCTTCTGCATGTATGGTAGAGCCAGACTGCAGATTGCACACAGCAGCAAAAATTTGAATTGATGCAGGTGTGCCAATATGAATGAATACCTGCATCAACCTAAGGCTTTGCTCCCGCACCAAAGGACAGGTTAGAAAAGTGTGCAATCTGCAATCTCAGTGTGCAATCTCAGGTGTGCCAAATTTGGCAAAATTTCACATTTTTAGGTGAACCATGAAATTTTTGCTGGTAAGCATTGGTGCATACTTGTGCATTCCATAAGAAATGCAAAATAAATTTGTCAGTGATTAATTAAGCTGCAAACGATAGAAAACAATAGATTTTTTGTGTGCACCCCCAAGATCTTTGGCATAAACCCAGGCTGGAAATTTTGTGAAGCCTTCGTGGTGCACCTGGCTGTTGTTTTAAAAACACTAAGGGCCTGATTACATGAGAGTTTTCAACCCCGGGGTTGAGTTTCACCTCGGTTGACTGGGTTGAAATTCCACCCCACCTCTCCACTTATTCCTTTGTTGATTTCAATTTTCGATTACATGGAGAAATCTCAACCCCGGGGATGAAATCATACCCGGGGCTGAAGTTTCATCCCACCTTGAGCAAGCCGAGGTGAAACTTTCAATGCGCTAATCCCCATTGTTTTCGCAAATGAATGTCCATGTAACATGTAATCGCAATCTTGTTTCAACCCCGGGGTCGAATTGCTTTGTTATCTTTGTTATTTGTATGAAAAAAGTTTCATGCATCATGGCACGTTTTTTATACCCGGGGTTGAAAATACGCATGTAATCGCAAATTAATTTCAACTCGGTTAGGTGGGTTGAAACTCAATCCCGGGGTTGAAAACTCTCATGTAATCAGGCCCTGGGCTTCCAAATTACTTACGATTCCAAACCAAGAATTCGCACTCAAAACAATTTCAAAACAGTGACAGTGTCAAAACATTTTGAGTGACCTGGGAAAATTGAAGCTGCAAATTATTTCTTGATGATAAAATGATTTCTTCCCGTCTTCAGTCTTTGGCCTGGTAATATTTATTGTTAGATTATCTCTCAGGTTACGATGGTTCTGTTTCTTAGTAATAATGCTGTTGATCTCTTCAGGGCAATGTTCATAGTAAGCTTGATATGTGAGGCAAATGCCACTTCTTTTGTACATATAGCTGATTAGCATCCATTTAACTGTTTGAAGTACTTCACTGTTCTGTATTCCTTTAGGAATTTTGTGGACTAGGCGTGCTGCTCTTAGGTGCACTTTCTCCAATGTTTCTATTTTCGCTATAGAACAGTTACCCCAAACAGAAATTCCATACGTCGTACTCGGCAGAATACCTTTGAAGTAAATTGTCTCAAGAACACTTGTTGGTAAACTTTTCATCCTCTTTAGTTGCTTTATCTTTGCGTTCATGCTTGTCGTCAATTTATTTATGTGAGGGTCCCAGCTTAGCTTGTTATCGAGTATCATTCCCAAACATTTAGACTCGGTCACATATTTAACTTCTTGTTGCCCCAGCATAATTGATCTTAATGGTCCGATCCGATAAATGGACTTCTCGTCAGAATCATGACTTCGCTCTTGTCTGGGTCTATTTTTAGACTGTTTTTATGACACCATTTACTAATATTATTCAGGGCATTTTGGATCTGTAATGTCACCTCATCTACAGTTTTTCCAATGTAATAATATGCCGTATCATCAGCATACATCTCTAAGCTTCCTGTGGTGCAGATATCTGGCAAGTCATTAACATGGATACTAAACAGTTTCGGTCCCAGTACTGAGCCTTGTGGGACTCCATATTTAACTTCTTCAAGGCTGGAGCAGTTTCCATTAATTTCAACATATTACTTTCTATTCTGTAAGTAGCTCATGATAAGGTTAAAGACAGGACCAGTAATTCCAGCAGCCTGTAATTTCATTATCAGGGTATTATGACAAACAGAGTCAAACGCTTTTTTAAAGTCTATAAAGAGGATACCAATGACTTTATTATCTTCTAATGCTTCTCTCCAAGTCTATGTCAAATGTAATATAAGTGTTTCAGTCAATCTTCCTTGCTTAAATCCCCACTGATGATTACTTGACGGATCCCCTTTTGTGCAGTGGCGGCCTGGCCTTTTTCGTCTGGAGGGGCCGGCAGCGAAATGGCGCCCCTTCATAACAAACATAGTTGTCAAGTTTCTAACGAGATGTACTGTTCTTATGAATTTTAACCATGTCGAGGATAGAAAACTGACCCCCACGTGATCATAATTTCTTTAACCAGACCAGAGTTGCAAAAATCCTTGACATTCCTTGTTTTATCTTTTTCGTAAGTATAACGCAAGAAGGGCTTACATACTGTATATCAAGAAAGGTATTCTTTGATCTTCCCATGATATATCAGGACCATTACGAGGATTGAAGCCTATGGCCCAAAATTTAGACAATTTTTGGATGATATTTTTTAATAATATCAAATCATTTTACAGCGGCATGACCAGTGTAAATTAACGAAGGGTATTGCAATGAGGGGGTCTGGGGGCGAAGCCCTCAGGAACTTTTCTGAGGACACGCCCTTTTCTTTGGCTTAAAACGCCTCTCCTGACCCCATGTTTGCCAGTACTAAAATCGAGCCTTCGACAATTTGTAACAGTTTTCTATAAATCACCACCATCTTCAGGAAAATTTTGAGTAAAAACTGCTTAAGTTGGCTTAGAATGCCTCTCTCCATCCAATGTTTGACAGTGCCAGAATTTAGACTTTAGCAATTTTGTAAAATTTTCAATGAATCACAATATTCAGGAAAATCTTTGAGCAAACACCCTTTACTATGGTTTTAAACGACCCTCTCGATCCAATGTTTGCCAATGCAAAAATGGAAACTGTTACAATTTTGTGATAGTTGTTCTATCAATTAACGTCGGTTACAACATTTTTGAGGACATCAACCTTTACTTTGGCTAAGAACGACTCTCTCAATCACATTCCAAAATTTTTCGGAAATTTTTCAACCTTACAAGAATTTTGAAATACTAATTATTTCATATGTTTATCATAGATATGACTTCATCATATGTATATATGACGTCATATATCTTAAATTTTGCTGATGTACCAATTTCATTGAAATCAGATGTCTATGAGATATTTTATGCACGTTTTGGGGCCTTTTTGCCCCCCCCATGTAGAATAGGGTTAAAAGATTAACAACAGGAGTGTGTAATGATTAAAGGGAATCGACATAGTTAAAAGCTGGCCCGGGCCAAGTTAAAAATATAGTCTATTGTATTTGATACTGTTGGCACGTGCCGTTTCATTGTGTAGCTGAAGAAACAATGGGTGTGTGGGCGTTTTCGTAGCCTATTTATAGTGACCACTCAATATAGACTGATGATCTCAAAGGTAGTCTAGTCTGTGGCCCTTTAATGAATAAAAATGAAATTGATAAGATCTCTATTGTATATTCCACAAGTATGCGCTTGTTTGCTTTGTCTAAAGAAAGCAAGGTACACAAGAGAGTCAGTGATGCATGAATTCTTATTTAGACAAACAATTTCTACGAAAAGTAGACAAACATCGCCCCAAACTCTTCTACAGAAAAATCTTGCACGTGTTTTTTTTATAGTAATAATAATAATAATCACTGAAAGCACCGTAGCTACATACAACTATAGGCTAAATACTTACAAGATACAATAACTCTAATTAAAACGAACAAGCAACTTAAGAACATACGTAATAGGAATGGTGAGAGGAGATGTGAGGGCACTATCCCGTTGGTACACTATATATATGTATGATCACATGACACAATACAAATAGTGCATGGTCAAAATATGAGAAAAAAGAAAAAGAATATAAATGTTCGAAAAAGGCACCATAGGCCGTAAACTACAAACAATCAGAAAACTCCTAAAATACTTGAAATAAAACTAATGTANGCATATTTAAACTTGATCCCTTATTTGTGTCTCATAAGTGAATGCTTTCTCATGACACAATCCTTGCTTCCCTTATTTGTGTCTCATAAGTGAATGCTTTCTCATGACACAATCCTTGCTTCCCTTATTTGTGTCTAATAAGTGAATGTTTTCTCATGACACAATCCTTGCTTCCCTTATTGGTGTCTCATAAGTGAATGCTTTCTCATGACACAATCCTTGCTTCCCTTATTGGTGTCTCATAAGTGAATGCTTTCTCATGACACAATCCTTGCTTTAGACTCGACGTTCTCATGCAATCGCAAAACAAACATCAAATTTCTTCAATAATTTCTGTCCTGTATAAAATCTAAATAACTAAAAGGATGTAAAGCTTTATGGGTTTGCTAAGAAAGTTTCTATATTTGATTCAAAATGAGTCAAGATGCATATAATTTGTCATGTAAAAAAAACCAAATTTTGTTGCAACTCACCAAATGACTAAATGGTAAAAAATATTGGGCGATTTGGTTAAAAATGAAATGAGTGTAATGACCTTTAAAATGGATGAAACAACTAAAATGATCTCTAATATTTGATGCATTTTCATAAAAAAATGTCCTACGTGTATGACTTCTCTTACATAAATGAACAATTTTGCACTCGTGCATTTGTTGTTTTGAGTCTGGACATTCATTGGTAATATAAATTTTAAAGAGCCATCGTGAAAACCCTTACTTTACTAATTAAATGAAATCATAAATTCAAATATTTACAATTAAATAAAATGATTTTCTTTGCTTGAAACGAAATCATCACCGAGATATTTCGTCGGGTGACCATCTTTTGTGTACGGGACTGCAATTTGGTTTTCAACTTGGTTTTCTAACGATTGTTCTGTGCAATTGTTATAAATGGTTCTATTAAGCTGGTCTTCATTTTCAATAACAGCTCTAAGTTCTTTCTCTTTATCAGCCTTTAAATTCAGACTGCAAAAAAGATAGGCGGCTGCACCAAGGACGGACAAGAAAGGAGTTATGTATAAAGCATAAAGTAAAGCTGTTTGGTCATCTTTGTGTATACCATTTGATTTGTTGATTCTATCAGAAATCTGAAAGAAGAAAACTAAGATAAATCAATTTGCTTTCCAAAGATTCGCTTTGCTTTCCTTTCGTATAAGACTATTAATTTTCGACCATTTTATACTTCTGAATTAACGATGAAATAAATTTCGACAGAAGAGCAATAAAATTCGCTGCTTTTGGGTTATTGAGAAATTGTTTGTGAGCTCAAGTGAACAATCTTATCATTTCATCAATAAATCAAAAAATCAATGAATAGATGAATAGATGAATCAATAATTCAAAGAATGAATAGATCGATTTATCAAGAAATGAAACAAACAAATGAGAGACCAATGAGAATGTATCAATAGTTCTATGAACGGTTTAACGATATTAAGTTCTTGTGCAGCTAACAAGAATTAGAATTCAATCAATTTGATCTTACACTTCCAATGATAAAAGGACTCGAAGCATCGCCAAATAAATGCTGACATAAAATTTGAATTGATTCGGCAGTGGATCGTCGACTTGGAATAATGACCGCCTGAAAATGACAAACAATTTCAAATCATTTCAGATCAAAAATATCTAAATTAAATCTATTTAAAAAATACTTCTACCTGGGCTGAAAAAAAACGGTGGACAAAACGAAATTCTTTCACGCTAATCTGGTTTGTGATAATTCAATTTTCAAAAAATACAACGAAAATTTAGTGATTTTTTTCTGCCATTTCATCATAGCCAGCTTGTCTCTCGTGAAAACTGAAGAGAAAATTGAAAAGGCACATTATCCGTAACAAGTTGAAATAAATTGAGGTGAGAATAAAACGAGAACAACTTACCAATCTGAGATCAGCATTTGGAACCCAATATAAACAAAGAGACACTTCAGCAATAAATATCAATACCTAAGGGAAATAGAATTAGCAAATGATTTAAAAATGAGAAATAACAAATCCTAGCACCTCAATTACTTAAAAACTGATCCAACATTGATCTTGAATTAAAGGGATCTACACTGATAAGATGAACTAGTTAAAAACAGAATTGATCAATATTTCATCTAATTGGACCTTTACTTAAGAGTGGGCCGTCACTGCTGACGCAATGCAAGATAAATATAGATATGGCATATACCCTATTTAACCGTCTCGATTCCCCTTAAATCAATATTCAAGACTCTTCAGCTAAAACTTAATTTAATTTAGCAAACATGAGATAAAAAGCTTTAATCCACATGCTCGCTCAACACAAGAAAAAGGTATAGTCTAAAGCAGTCGAGGAATTATGGAAATGATTTCCTTCATAAAGCTTCCGTTTTACAGAAAAGGGGAAAACAGATATGCATAGATTTTCGTCATTGTTATAGCACAAAAAGATCCTATAATTCAACTTAGCTCTAAAAATATTTGTTTTTACAAAATAGAAGAATGCAAAATTTACCCAAGTTAATACAATGTACAGATCAGCTAAATACAAGACAAAAAACAACAACGGAGCACCAAAAAGTATTCCATATGCACAAACTAAAGCCTCTGCGTTGGAGTATATGTGCTTTAGTCTTCGAGAGATTTCTGCTCCAGCCAAAACCCCAGTCAAACCAGCAATGAATGTGATTATACCAACTATAAAACTGATGCTGAAAGAAATAAAAACAAACAATCATTTAATTCATCACCTTAATTAATGATAGGCAGTCTTCTTACAATACATAATTAACACTATAATAACAATTTTAACTCGGGCATGTCACCTTGTTAGAATCAGCTATTAGAAGGTAGCCAGTTCTTGGAAGAAAAAAAAAAGAAAAACATTCCCTATAAAACAGCACTTGAAACTAATGAGCTCATTTTGTATGATTTCTGAACATGTATATTTGAATAAGATATCAATTCAGTAAAAATGTCAAATCCAATGATAATTTCACCCAATGATAATCTTCTTTATCAACGATAGATCCATTTTGAAAATAAATTATTGTTGCTTTTTCTTTCATGATGACATACATCACATCACATCACATCACATCACATCACATCACATCACATCACATCACATCACATCACATCACATCACATCACATCACATCAAGCACCTTCTAGACATCATTGTCTTAATTTTTTTCAAAAAGTCGTCAAAACGAAACTCACATCTAAACATGTAATATACCACTTAAAATTCAACTAATATAGAAACCAAGAAAATAAAACTATATATACTGACTTTTCCTGTTTAACATCCTTGTTCAACTTCTTTTGAGATTCTGCAATGAATTTTGGTGCCCAGAAAGCCAGTCCACCAGAAACAAAAGAAACAAATGTAGTCCCAACAGTTGCCCAGACAAAACTTCTCCTGAAAGTAAAAGTTAGATGCAAAAACTACACATAAAGATTTGAGAGTAGATAGTAGAGAAAGAGCTTCCATTTTAATACAACGGTAAGATTTGCTATCATCTTGGTAAGGACATAAATGTAGTCCCAACAGTCACCCATTCCAAACTTTGCATAAAAACGTTGCAAAAGGTGTAGATAAAGACATCAGTTATCAGAAAAGAAAGCTTCCATCATAAATATAAAAATACAAATTGCAGTTTTCGTTGAATTTTAAGTTTCTCTTCTTCTCACAAAACATTCACTCGATTCGATATATTAAGCCCAAAGGAATCAAGGGACGATCAAATCTCAACGACGAGCATTCGCTGTAATGTAATCGATCTAACAATATAGATAACTAGATATTATAGACTTTGAAAATACGACACACGGACAGTTTGCTATTTGTCTCCTCTCTATTTTTATATAATATCTAAAAAAGGAGATAATCTGCTATTTAAAGAATTCCCTGGACTGAAGTAAGGATACTTACACTGTACTGAGATATCGCAAATCGTCAGAATATTTTGACACCTTATGAACTCCAATTTGTGAAGAGGACTTCTCATCTTTAAAAGCTTTCACTTCAACTGCGCCTCGTTCTGGTTCAAGCAAAATTGCAATGCATAGAATTGAACATAGTATTCCAAATCCTGGAGTTACCTTAGAATAGACAGATGACTAATGATTAGAAACTTGTTGCACCACAAAGGAATTACAGAAAAAGCAGGAAATTCTGTAATGAAATAAACTTGGATCAGATCATAAACTTTCAAACGATTTGGGCATTAAATAATCCTTGCAACTATAAGCTCCTTTCTATAACCTAACTAAATGTGGTAAAGAATTTCGAACATACAGTGCACTCAAATTACGTCTCGCTTTCGCTTCATGAGAGATAATCTTGAGAAATAATCTTTAAAAATTGTACGCAAAGCATTCACATAGCAACTAAGCGAAAGTAAAACTACTTTGAGTGTACTATTTTTCGAAATTCCTTATAAGTACTAGTCATCGCTCATCAAAACGAAGCTGTCACCAAACTGAGACTATCAATTGCGATAAAGACGACGATTGCAATAAGTCAAATAAAACTTACCCTCAATGCCCACTGCCATTTGTTATCCATAAGGGCTGATACTTTTGAACCGACAATATATCCAAGTCCACTGAAAAATTGAAAACAAAATCAAATGGGTTTATTAATACTCAAAGTTGTCGAATTTAGCTTTGCGAATACTCAATGGACATATTAAAACCAAATTAAAAGTTATTGCCTGGTAAATGCAACAGACTGATAGATTCAAGATTTCAAGATTTCATTATCAAACAATAGCCTAGTACATGTTATTATGTATACTTAAACAACTATCGAATGAAGCAAACAAGAACAATAAATTTATTAACAAAACAACAACGAAGACACTAAATCATACAATGTTATATACATGATAAGAAGTCAATGACAAACAGAACAATGAATTTATTAACGGAAATCAACAATAACAACAATCGAATCATGTTATACTATAAACTGTCATGACTGAGTTTCATTTGATATGTCCTTATTTTTGTAGGTGTTTGATAAACATTGGTCTATAAAGTCATAAATGAGTTGGTTACCATTAAGTTCTGATGTTTTCATAATGAAGATAAATCTTTTTTTAACATCCATATGTTTAAACGTAGGATATCGTTTGGTAATCNAACAACGAAGACACTAAATCAAAAAATGTGATATACATGATAAGAAGTCAATGACAAACAGAACAATGAATTTATTAACGGAAATCAACAAAAACAACAATCGAATCATGTTATACTATAAACTGTCATGACTGAGTTTCATTTGATATGTCCTTATTTTTGTAGGTGTTTGATAAACATTGGTCTATAAAGTCATAAATGGATTGGTTACCATTAAGTTCTGATGTTTTCATAATGAAGATAAATCTTTTTTTAACATCCATATGTTGAAACGTAGGATATCGTTTGGTAATCTCCTGCAAGAACTGAAATCTTAACTTTTCGTTCAATTTGCATGTCATCAAACAATATATCTCATCCTCAGTGGTGTTACATACGTGACATACTCGTTCTTCCGGTTTCCTTTTTGGTCTATGATATCTCCCAATCTCTACTTCTAGTTTGTGGTCAGACAGTCTAAATTTCGTATCGCTACTCGTTTCTTAATGTACTTAACTTCCGATAAGTATTTTTCCATGCCGATAGTGTTTTTAAAAAGGCAATAAGATCTCATTTTAGGTTGGCTCTGTAAATGAAATGTTTATAACTTTGTCGTCACATGCTTAAAATCTTTCTATGCCTGAAGAGAACTTTAAAAGTTCCCGAAAAAGCAGTTCCGAGTGGCAATAATTTCAATAGATTAAAGATGTTCTGAGTTAGGTTAGATCCAGACTTATTGCATCGTCGTAGTTTCGCTCCTTGCCTGAACTGATACATCGCTACAACTACAACTACAACTAGGTTAGATCTTCCATGTACTGCTTTTTAAGACACTATTTACAAAGGATTTAATTTAAGAAAAGAGATGCTATCACTGTTTTATGTCTTTGATAGCTTAGATGAAACAAAGGATCATTTTACTCCAGCTGCGCACAAGCGACAGCCCATCAATCAATTGAACAATGGCAGGAAGCAACGTAGACACCTATAGTACTACGATTCTGTACACGAAATGTCGTGTCAATGGGTGCCAAAAAAGTGGCACACTTTAGCTGTAATATAACGAGTCGAAGTTTGAGGCTTCTCCAGTGGCTCAGGATAATTACACAATAATGTACAACGTTTCAGCGATACATGGAAAATAATAATGAATGCGTAAGAATACAATCTATAAGTATGTTGCAAATCACAGATTTTCAAATATCTGAAACCCCTCTGATCCCCGATATCTACAATAAGCGGCTTACTGTTCATGGCAAAGAGCATTAAAACTTTGAAAGCTTCTTTCAAATAACAGGCACGCATAAATTCATAAGATGTGCTTTGGGCTGAGAGAAAAATTGGCAAAATAGCCTCTGTTAAGTATGGAAATTCATCAATTTTTGAGAGAAACAATTCAATAAAAATGTTTTCAGGAATGAATTTCGACAGACAAACCGACTTACGCCACTTACGAGTATTGGGATTTTGATGGCACAGGACTCGAGCATACGTGTTATAAATATTTGCGTTTCATCTCAGGATTGTGTGTAGAAGAAAAAAACGTTTGACATCTTCCTTTTCAGGTATCTAAGAACTCACAGTTGAACATAAAATAAAAAGAGTCTTCTCATTATCCTCTCAGCTTTAAGTTCTATAAAATTCTTGTGATGTTCTCCCCTTTGAAAGCAAAGATATTTCGAAACATTCTGCATATGTCTTGACCAGGCGATGACAGTTACAGTAGCTTGGAGTTTTAAATTTCCCACCTTCTCAATATTCTGTAGAAAATACTTCTGTTTCACTTTTGTTCAATTATTTGAGCAAATTTGATGACATTTTTCTAAGATGACAGAATTTTAATGTCTTTCTTCAATCAAATGAACTTTGTACCTTTTGTAAGTCAGGAACTAATTAACCAAGCCCTCTGTTAGTTGTTTGTTTATTTGTTGTTTGTTGTATCAGAAGATTGGTGAAATTCTAAATTTTTCATTCAGTAATGTAAACATTTGCAAATTACTAAGTGACCAAGTTACAATTTCCGAAGATCAAGTTTGTGAAAAGCTGAAACCAGAGTTCCCTCAATCACTTCATCTGCTTCTTGCTGACTGCAAAACAAACCAATTGGAATTGTAACCATATTTGTTAATAAAGTATCCCAAAAAAGCATGCAGAAGGATGACAAAATGATAAATATCTTTTTATACCAGTTAAGCTTCACTGCACATCAAGTTATTGAGGCGTCCCTTGTTTCAGTTTTACACAAACTTGCTCTTCTACCTTTCAATCTGTTTGTTTTGTCATTTATATCAAATTGTTACATTATTTCTATTTTAATAAAATAAGTATGAAATCTTTTTGGACACTCTTGTTGGATTAGGACAAAAAGTTATCATGACTACAAAAGAAAACAAATAGAAGGAAACAACCCATCTAAAATAGTGATCAATATAAATCAAATTTAATTTATGAGATAGTAGTTTTAGGTTGTAAGTAATCTCATTGTTTTTATCACGTTTATTTCATTCAGTTCTTATTTTTGTTTCATTACTTTCTTCTTTAGATACGATTTTCACGCCAGTGTTTGCACCTATTTAATAATATGTTTTCTATTTTTGTATTTTTCAAGTCTTTCTGTCATTTTTAATATCTTCATTCATTATGTGTAAAAAGAAATAAATGCTAAATTACTGTACCTTCCACAAGGAATGGCAAAGTAGAATATGGATAACGCTTTTGTTCTTTGTTCACCAACAAAAAGGTCTGCAATTATTGTCGGTGAAACTGTTGAATAGCTTGCTTCTCCTATTCCAACCAAACCACGAATTGCAAAGAAAAACCAGTAATGCTGAAAAGACGATTTCCAAAATTAAACACCGAATTGTTACCATAGAACTGGCAGCACGACACCTACAGTAAAAATGTTTTTAGCTGTAAAGTTTGTGATGCTCATCAAAGCATTTAGAAACAGGCTTTGTCCCTTGGGAATCCTAGCAACATTTTGTTTCAAATTGTACAACATACACCTATATATGTCATCCACAAGCATCAGGGAACGCGCAGCCATTGGGCTAGGGGGGCTATAGCCCCCCACTTTTTCAAAGATAGGTTGACATTTTTTGCACAAATATGGAATTTCTAATTCATTTCGCTAATTACAGCTGTTTGTTGGTCCCTATGGTTATGGCAATACTCCAAAATCAAATATCCTTATAAAATGCTACGTACAACGACAGACATTTGGACATTAAATGGATTGATGGATATTTTCAAAAGAGAAGTGGAAGCACGTGAACTGAATGCACAAGTCTCAGTATCTGAAAGGAAAAAACCGAAAGCATCGTATCAAAACACAAAGAGAGTTCTTGGTACATCGTTGACACTACACGCGAAGAATGAAGGACCTTCTCGATTGCCTATTTGTGCATTTTGTGAAAAACGTCACTACTCGGCTGAATGTAGAAATGCTCAATAAAGGGTAGTTTTCTTTTGTAACTTGTAATTCGTAGCTTGGTTCTCACTAATATATTTATAACACGTCTCTATAATGCCTAATAATTGTCATATGATATGTGTCTCTTTTCGTAGTAATTGAAATCTTCTCTGAACCAAACAGTATATAAATATGAACGTAAAGAGAGAAATATTTTCTTAGAAGGGGCTTTTTCTGACGTTTTAAAGGGTGTGGTCTCAAAACATTTTCCGGGGATGAGCCCCTGGACTCCCATTTTAGTTCGCTTTGTTCGTTGTTCAGCCCCCCACTTGAAAACCGCTGCGCGGTACCTGACAAGCATACGGGAAGATAAAATCTGGGAGGATGTACCTGCCCAAACAAAATCCATTGTTTACGAACATTTTGCTCAACTTATGGCAGTCTTTAGCCCGAATATGGCTGATTTTTGCAAATTTTTCCAACATTGGAGGGGGGCACCCCCAAGTCTCCTGGCTTGTACGATTATGATGTCATCTAAAGGCAAGGCCCATTTTGTGCTGATTTGAAGGCTAGACCAACTTCAAACCAACATTTCATGTGACACATGATTGTCAAAAACTCCTTCAAAAATGAATGCTCACATGGAAAAGTTCCTTACTGTACTGCAATATTAGAGACATCAGCATGTACAATTTGCTACTCACATTTTCATCCATAAATGAACCAGCCATCGTCATTATACTCCATATCATGATACCAAAAGCCATAAGATATTTTCTTGGATATCGGTCCCCAAGATAACCAAATAAAGGTGCAAATACCATGTAACTACATGTGAATATTGTTTGAAGCAGACCTGCTTGTGTGTTGTCAATGTTGTAGTAATCTTGAATTTGTGGCAGGACACCTAGAATGGAAGTTCATTATGCACGTAATCCAGTTTGCAGAGTATGGCAGTTCTCGACGAGATCTCGTGCGTGCAGACCAACGAAGTATGGCCTGTTGGTGTGCAGGGTCTTTGGTTCCTTTGTTTTTGAAGTAGAGAACAAAAGATCTCGTTCAAAATCAGCGTCCACATGAAATTTTTGTAAAAATCTTGTGCGTGCAGTTGCCACACATTCTGCAGACTGGCAGTAATTAAGTAATATTCAACTTACAAAACAGGCTATTGATGCCTCATCCATGGTCTGCAATATTAAAAGCTATGTTTATTGTTTATGATTCATTAGAAGAATGGATAAAGAAAAATGAAGAACAATAGATACACAAATGCATTGTGATGTAAAAATGCATTTTGCAAAACACCCTTTGTTTCGTATTGCCTATTTTTGCTGTGAATGTATGATCCTCCAAATAACAAATATTACAAACCCCAATTATGAACAAAATTTGATCCCCAAAACGTTGTCGAGGCATTGTAATTTGTGCCAAAGATGTTGTTTATACCTTCACTTGTGTTGTGGCCTAATTCATGATATTAAACAAGAATGAAAGTTTTCATCAAGGAAATGAATGAACCGCTCACCTGAAATCGTAAACCTGTCCATGTAATTGAGAAGATTAATGAAAACAAGCAACATCAAGGATATTTTCGACCTGACTGAAACTTTGCCATCTTGCTGTGTTTCTTCGGAGTTTCCTGAGCAATCAGGCCTACTGACATCAACAACCAGGTCATCTTCATATTGTTCGTGTAAATTTTGATATGGATCCGCCATTTCTTGTTCCGTTGTTTCTTGCTTCCTTCAAAATGTTGATGCGAGATTGATGCCTGCTCTGTTTTATCTGCTAAGCATCATATGTAATGCATTTAGTGGAAGCAAAGGCAGCAAAGCGCCTTGCAAATGCAACAAACTGATTGGAATGCAAACCAACAGATTAGGATAAAACCACGCTGCACCACACTGATCAGAAGCAACCACAAAGTGCTGAGACAGGCGGAATTGATGACCACTGATGATGAAATCTGCTTTTGCTTCGACAGTTTGCGTCCACAGTTTGCTTCCTTCTTCGTAATCACACAATGAAGCTAACCTCTTTTTCATTCCAAGGCCACATGCAGCGCAGGAGCGCAGGGGCGAATGGGGCAGTTGCCCCAAAAAAATCAGAGAAGCAAAACAATGACCCATCTACTACCACAGTAGCAGGTTGGTTGCCGGGTTCCCCTAAATCGTCTAATTTCACGCTTATCAGCCAGTAAAATAGCCGCTTTCTATCAACAAATCAACCACGTGACAAAGATTTTGCCGCTGCTCCAGGTCAATTTTCCAGCACCCTCACGGCACAGAAAACTGATGTACGTCACACAAGTTACTATAATTGTTTCTTGATAAATCGGAAATTTGGATGACCCTCTACAGTTGTCTACATGTTAGGGAAAATAATATACTAAAGGGTTAGGGCTACATGCATTTTTTGGTCAAGGGATGTTCAGGTTCCTTTAGATGAATCGCAAGATGAGTCGCTAGAGATGAGATATAACGATGGAAATTTCAAGGCAAACGTAGATTGCTAAAGGAATGCCACTGGCATGCCCGCTAACCCTAGATTATAAAACTGAATGCGATCTTAAGCGATTTCCAAAAGAAGAGACTCTGAAATGAATATTCCTATAAATATTTTCAAAATACAGAACACTTCTTTGACGTTTACCTTTCGCTTCATGATGCGAGACAGTTGTTCTATATTTTGAAAATCTCTAAGAAATATAAAATAATAATCCATAATAATCATAAGCGCTCTTCAACAGATTATATAAGTAGGAAAAGACATTCCAAAATATAGAATGATTGCTCTTACGTTTCGCTTTCGCTTCACCAGAACAATTTTCGGTTGAAGAGAAAGCGAAAATCTATATTTTGAAAATCTTTAAGATATATATTTAGTTATCGATGGGAGTTCATGATTAATCTAATTATTCCTATCAAGGATATACTTCATCGGGTCCAATTCTACTTTGTGGTTTGACAAGTCGTCAATTGATTTTCAAAAATTGTCCGATACAAAACCAGCCTCACTCCAACGACTCCAAATGTCCCAAAAAAGGCAACAGATTTGATAGAATCCATTTAAAGATTTATTGATCAAATGAAATATGATAAATCGTAATCTACGATAGCTAAACTAATGCTGGTTATGATGATAAGTAACTTTTTTGACTTCGTTTCTTTCGTTCTGTCAGTATCATTGCTATAAATTTGTCATCAATTATAAACAAGAGCTTCAGCAAATTTGCTTGAAGAAATGTGTTTTGCTTTCTTAGCTTGAGACATACCCTGAAAGATTCACGATTAGACAAAGATGTTATGACTGATTCCAGAATCTAAAGCACAAAAATGAACAATTAGGTATCAAGGTTTACGTGAGCTATCTATAATGATTTATTACATTCAAACTGATTTAGGCAATTAACTGATTGCTAAATTGACTCAAATCTTGTATATCTTTGATAGAGCATTTATTGCATGGAAGACAGAAAACATGGGTTTGTAAATAGAAGGCTCTGCTACCATAATTAACAGTTTACTCTTTATTTATACAAAATTAAACAACATTGAAAAGGAACATTTGCTCAAAATTTCATTTCACTGTTCAAATTGTTTATCATATTTCACATCCAAACGAGAACTTTTCCATCGATTCCTCCCGTCATTCCAAGTCTGCCAGATGGTGAAAAGTTGCAAGATAGTATGGGACCTTTGTGATCCGTTGTCCTAAACGAAGAAATTAAGGGATAAATTGTTAGTTAATACATCTTAATTGTGCTTCAAACGTTTGTATGTTGAGCATTTTTAAACGAATAAACCCGAGAGCCCGAAAGGTAACCAAAACAAACAATTTGCTTTATTTCATCGAACATAAGCTAGATGTAAATAAACTGAGGAATAAAGAAAGAAATCTAATTTGTGGCTTAAAATAACATTGTATGCATTGTAAAATATTAGGAAGAAAATAAAGAACAAAATGTTGGCTTAAATTCAAAGAAAGCAAATTGTAAAATTCTTACTTGACTATTTTTCTGTCATGTTCATGAAGACTTTGATGAGTTAATGAACTGTCCATACCAACCAAAGTAATCAAATCCTGGAACGGATGAACTGCAAGGGCCTAGAAAATAAAATTATTACGTCAACGATAATTGATGAATGACTTTTCCTGGAACCGTTTAGGAGTACCTCAATGAAATTAATTAATGGAGTTAAAGAGTTAATGATTAAAGAGTTAACGGAAAAGGTGGCCTATATCAAAACCCTCATCAACTAACACACTTCTGTACTCTGGTATATCATCAAGCTTTGGTGAATGGTCAGACGTGGCATAAATAGGCATAAATTGTCTTCAAAGATTGTATAACGCTTCAATTGTATAATGGAATCTTGTTATTAAACGTAGATTTGATCAACGATCCGTAAACACATTTTCATTTTGAAAATTACATCTTCGAATTCTAATAGTTTCAACATAGAATTCTTAGAAACATATTTTTAAAGGACAACGATGTCAACACCAGTCAGATTGTGGTGGTTCATAGAAAGAAGAAGGGTAGAGAGAAGGGGGAACAAGAAAGGAACAGAGAACAATAAATATAGCTTATAATTACGACCATGTTCATCTTCCACTTCTCATTCTACCTTTCCAGTTGTTAGATCACAAACTGTATCCTTAATTTGTTGTAGTTCGTAGAAAGAAGAAGAATGTAGAGAGAAGAGAGAAGGGGGACAAGAAAGAAACAGAGAACAATAAATATAGCTTATAATTACGACCATGTTCATCTTCCACTTCTCATTCTACCTTTCCAGTTGTTAGATCACAAACTGTATCCTTAATTTGTTGTAGTTCGTAGAAAGAAGAAGAATGTAGAGAGAAGAGAGAAGGGGGACAAGAAAGAAACAGAGAACAATAAATATAGCTTATAATTACGACCATGTTCATCTTCCACTTCTCATTCTACCTTTCCAGTTGTTAGATCACAAACTGTATCCTTAATTTGTTGTAGTTCATAGAAGGAAGAAGGGTGTAGAGAGAACAGAGAAGGGGAACAAGAAAGGAACAGAGAACAATAAATATAGCTTATAATTACGACCATGTTCATCTTCCACTTCTCATTCTACCTTTCCAGTTGTTAGATCACAAACTGTATCCTTAATTTGTTGTAGTTCGTAGAAAAAAGAAGAATGTAGAGAGAACAGAGAAGGGGGACAAGAAAGAAACAGAGAACAATAAATATAGCTTATAATTACGACCATGTTCATCTTCCACTTCTCATTCTACCTTTCCAGTTGTTAGATCACAAACTGTATCCTTAATTTGTTGTAGTTCATAGAAGGAAGAAGGGTGTAGAGAGAACAGAGAAGGGGGACAAGAAAGAAACAGAGAACAATAAATATAGCTTATAATTACGACCATGTTCATCTTCCACTTCTCATTCTACCTTTCCAGTTGTTATATCACAAACTGTATCATTAATTTGTTGTAGTTCATAGAAGGAAGAAGGGTGTAGAGAGAACAGAGAAGGGGGACAAGAAAGAAACAGAGAACAATAAATATACCTGATAATTACGACCATCTTCATCTTCTACTTCCCATTCAACCTTCCCAGTTGTTAGATCCCAAACTGAAAGATAATTGCTGCTGAGTGTTGCAACTCTTTTGCCATTTGGCGTGAATTTGGTGCTGATCAATTTTCCATATTTTGTTTGTATCTTCACTCTATTCTTGCCTGTCTCACTGTCCCATAGTTGAATTGTACCATCACTGGAACTTGTCACGAAGTTACAACTGTCTGGTGAAAATGAAATATCGTTAACAGCATCTGTGTGACCTTTGATTTGTCTATTTTCCGGACCAGAAATGAACTCTCCCTCTCCGCTTCGGATTCTGTAAACTATTGCTTGACCGTCATCGCCCGCACTACCAAGAAGTTGACCATTGGATGAAATGCTTGTTGATTGTACAGCTCCTTGGTGAAATGCTACATGGAGAAACAAATAACATGACATGTAATGCAAGAAAAGTAATGATAAGAATCATAAAATAAAAACATTCTTTCCCGTGAAGATTGTTGCATTATGGTATGCTTGATTTCAACAAAATTTGGAACACTTTATCATATATGATATGGTACTAGGAGTTTTGCCACAAGAATTCTTGTCCCAACTATTTACGCTAATGTCGCCTCTTTTCATTTGAACAGTTTTTGCTTCAGAAGTCAACAATAATCTTGATTATAACGATAGCTAAAATTGATAACACAAGCAATAAACATGTAAATATTGAAACCGAAAAAGTCTTAAAGAAAAAAGATCCAATGTAAACAAAATCTTTTGTCTAGATGTGCCTGTGAAAATACGCGAACGAAGAATCAAATAAGAAGCTGAAATAAAGCAATCAAATCAATAAAAAATTTACATTCATGAATTATAATTTTACATGTTTTTGCATTGTGTCAAAATTGAGCAAATCAGAAAAAATTCTATTCTGTACATATCTTAACTTTCATTTTAACCATTAATAATCCATGAACAAAAATCTTTAACTCTTACTTCAACAGACTTGCTGTTTTCGGTCAAAATAATCCAACTATTGGTTTTTGTTGTGTGAACAATCTCTTTACGTTTATTAATTATTAATTAGTTACTTTAAGTCTTCCATTTTCAGTTGCAAAATACAAAACTTTTGAATCTTTGGTTTTTCAATCTTATTTAAGAAAAGTGGCGAGCTGAACTTGCCCTATGATGAACCAGGTAAATAAAACTCATTGAGCAAATAAAAACAGGGGTCATCACCAACTGGACATATGCATTATGGTATAACGTAGCTAGTTTTCTAAACAACAACAACAACAAAATATCATCTATGTTTAGTTATTCAATTTCTCTCGATGTTTCTACCGAGGAATTCTTACTTTAAAAGTTATTTCTGTCAGTTCTTCAATAATGGAGAAGGACCATTCTTTTGAACACGTCATTAAAAAAACGGTTGATCGAAAACTGACAGTAAGAGAGGGGATAGAAACGTAAAGGATATACATAAATTAATTAAAAATTCATAACTGAAAACGAAAATGTTCGTGTTCCATTTACAGGTACTTAAGTACAAGTTTTAAATGTATTAAAGAGGATTTTAATTTAATTTTTAAAAAAATCCACCAGACTTAAGAAATAATCGCATGAAATGGAATTTGGTCTTCAAACCATTTTAAAGTTTTCAATTGAAATTTTTTTAGCTAGAATATTATTTGTTTGTGAAATAACCCAACCCAATATTTCTACACTGTTACTTGTAATGTAACTAAGTCAAATGCACATAATAACTAAAATGATATAAATCAAGTTTAAGAAGAATAAAGTGGAGATTCTTACAAATTCTTGAGACACGTTTTCCTGTTTGATATTTCCATAATATAACAACACCATCCCTGGATCCAGTCGCCAATAAATCATCTCCAAAACAGCATGTTGTAACTTCAGCGGTGTGACCTTGAAGACAATTTACTCTTTTGCCAGAAGACAAATCCCACAGCAGAACTTTCGTATCTGTCGAACATGTTGCAATTGTGCTATCGTCTGCTGAGGCTGCAGTTGACAAAATTGCTCCAGGGCTTCCTAATTCTAATCTGCGAAATAATCGACCTCGGAAAGGGAACATGAAATCACCCCCGTTCATCTCCATTTTATTGATCTTCGTCTGCAGTTCTTTTAAAAGCTCTCTTCTTTCTGTAATGATAAATGCAATAATTAGCAATATGAGTCAGAAACGAACAGCCATGAAATTGCATTGCCCGTTTATCTTAACTTGGCTATTCATAATTAGATGCCAACTTGTCTCCTATAAAGTCATATCTCCTATACGAATTTGATTTCGATTAAAAAAGCATAACGAACATGGCTGATCAACAGTAAATAAAATTGGTGTACAAAATTAACTTTGATTCAAAATGATTCAACTACTTACAAGAAGGAGCCTTTATTTTCCTTTCAAAGAATCTAAATCGCCAAAGCTTTTTCTGTCAGTCCAAAAGTTACTATAAAATATTAGCGATTTGCAAAACATAGATGAAAGTACGAATGGGCGGCGGATAACTCGGTTCTCGATTCACGTCTTCCATAATTTATGAGGGAAATAATCTTTTACATGTGTTAAACAAGATTGAAACATGACACGACTAAAACGTGCGAATGGCATCAGATTGAAGTGAAAGATAACTCCAAAACATCTGCCGTAACTTTAAATGCAATCTTTTCAATCTAATAACAATAATCTGTTTACATTAACAAAGGACAACTTGCACAGCAGCCAGAAAATAAGATTCGACTTGCAAGTAATCGAAAACAGCGAGATTCACAAAGTAAAATTAACTCCTTTTCGTGACCAGAGACAACATTGACGAAGAATGTTTTGTTTTTCAAATTAATCATAGAAATATGAAATTAATATTAATGTGCGCAGCTAAAAATACTACATTCGTCATTTCCTATAAAAGTCCACTGGTCTCCATTATTCTCTAAATTCTACCACTTAATTCATTAAAAATGAAGAGGTGAATACAAGAAAGACCTAAGAGTAATGCAAAAACCAAAACCACAAAGAGTTGATGCTTAAAAAATTGTCACATTTATAATAAAATACTACGAAGTACTCACGCTTACAGCTGAAAAAGTGCGTTTACTTGGAGGTGACCGTTTGAACTCGAAAACAGGGCGAGAAGACAATGGAGTGCCAGCCAGCAAGAAGAAGAGAGTCATAGAGGTGGTACATACGAAAGAATTAGGAGGAGAGGTGACGCTTGGGAAGGCTGAAAGGTATCAATCCTGATGAACAGCAAAATCGAGGGGATTGCAAGGATTATCCTCCAAACTTATGAATCTTAACTTAAGTATTTGCAAGGGGATATTTTTGAGTAAGAAGATTAGAAAACATTGAGGTTTTGAAGAGTTATTACTTCACTTGAACGAAAAGAGAATGGCTAACTTTATAAGAGTGATTAAGTCTTGTTCCATAAAACGACGTATGTAATTGTACAAACAACTAGAATTGAAACCAAAATAGAAAATATCTTCAGCGTTTCGTCTCGGTTTTTAACTTGCTTAAAAGTCATTTAAAAACCATAGACCTGATATGAAATATTTTCGCATTGCTAGCGTGACGTTTACAGGCATGTTTCCTAAAACTACTGCTCAAAGTTCGCCAGACCTTTTTGTGCAAACCTTTAGCCCTTGTGCCCAAGGAGCGATCTAAATGCAACAGAATGTTTAAAGTGTTACAAATTGTTACAAGATTTTGAACCATAACTAGAATATCGATAAAAGACAGGAATCCAAAAGATTTTGAACAATCCATGAAAAGTGCCATTTACATAACTAAAGAATATATTTCTACCTTTGTAGTATATCGAGACAATTTAAGTATTTCAAACCGCAATTTCTATAATCTATGCACTGACATGAGTACACAAGATTTAATCTCCAATCGATTATTTTCATGTAAATGCTCTATGTTTGATGTTAAAGCCACAGGGTTGCAATGTATTCTAATGCCTACTGCGGTATCGTTTCGTAGGCATGGTCTTGTTCTTGTCAAATTTTAGATTGAAATAAAAAAAGCTTTCTACAAACTAGCTAAAGATCCATTGTTGACTGATTGTCATATATTCAGAGACCTATTAAAGCAAGATTCACTTAAAGGTAATGTGTCCATACAAGTAGGCCTTCCAGAGTAAGGCATGTGATCAATTAAAATTTCTTTTCAATCACGCATTACAGCAATTTCTTCTATTCATGTGATCAGTGTGAATAGCAACCAATCATTTGCCGAGAATTTGATGGATGATGACAGGTTGGGTATACGCTGGCCTTATATATGGACACATTACCTTTAAACATAGACATGAACTGTTGCNGACATTTAAGTATTTCAAACCGCAATTTCTATAATCTATGCACTGACATGAGTACACAAGATTTAATCTCCAATCGATTATTTTCATGTAAATGCTCTATGTTTGATGTTAAAGCCACAGGGTTGCAATGTATTCTAATGCCTACTGCGGTATCGTTTCGTAGGCATGGTCTTGTTCTTGTCAAATTTTAGATTGAAATAAAAAAAGCTTTCTACAAACTAGCTAAAGATCCATTGTTGACTGATTGTCATATATTCAGAGACCTATTAAAGCAAGATTCACTTAAACATAGACATGAACTGTTGCACTTACCTAGATGCCTATTTACGATCTTACTCCCTCTGTGAGGAAACCCAGTGCCTCAAAATCGAGTCAATAACAGCATTCCCTGCAAACAAGAATCTCATAAAACACACTATTCTGTCATTATTATGATTATGCCTTTATCGCAAAATAATGCAATCAAAATGCGCTGCATAGAAGAAATTTAAAGACCTTGGTATGGGAAGCCCTTTATCCAGCGATCACAATATCCTCAAATGAGGTTAAGTAGAATGTTTACAGAAAATCTTACTCGATTCTGAATGAAATTATTGTCTTAATGGGAAACGCATTTACCGCAAAATTAAGGCATAGATCCGATAAAATAAGTCCATGCAAAGAAGCCGCGATTTAAGCCAATTAAAATAAATTTTCAAAATGGGCCGAACTGTAATACGGGACCAAAGATTTTAGGGCAAGCATATTTTACTTAAAAGGAAATAAAGTTGTTTTATCTTATAGTTGAATCAACAGCACCAGTTTACGCGATTTAGAAATCATTGAATGTCCAACAACCTTCCAAACATCTTCATGGCACACACCCTGTACACATGATATAACCACGTGATAGATCCCATCAATCATTACTAACTTAAAAAAGATTCTTCTGAGATTTACGCAACATACAAAAAGTTAGAACATATTTTGTTTCGAAGTTGAGCATCTTTTAGATGAATAGGTTAGATGGATAGATGCTTGCCTGAGCACGAACTTTTAGATGACTCAGCTTTTAGACGACTCAGCACGAAAAGCTGCTCAGAACACTCATAATAACACAAAATGATGGTATCAGCCATTCGAATGCATTTGAAAATGAGAAAATTTAATATGACAAGTGTAAATAGTACAATAAGCATTAAAAGATATCCAGCATGGTACAAATCAATGGGCTTCATGTTTCCTTTCTCTAAGCTATCATTATGTTCAGAAATTACAATTCAGTTCATTTCAGCAGCAAGCACGCCATGTACAAATGTCAGTTTTCTAATTAAGGGTTGTTCTTCACATATTCTTCCCCTTTGGCAATGTTCTTCTTTAACTCTGGTAGTAGCTAGAAGTAAAATTGAAGCGAAAATATGAGTTTATTAATTGAAAAAGTGGTATGACAATAACGGCCATTAAGAAAATTAAACACAACAAGACTACAATTTTAGTTTTAATATAAGTGTAGGCGAAATATTCTCATTGCTGCAATTATGAATGTATTAGAAGGGTTATTATGATTTTTTATCATCATTTAAATCACATCTATTTATGGTTGTAAATTGTGAATATTTTAAAACAAAGACATAATAAAGAAGATGATCCAACCTCTTCGAGTTTGGCTTGTTCAAATGCAGAAAGGTCTCCCATCCCAAGATTCTTTTCAAGGCCATTTTGCTGAAAATAGGAGGATCATTTGTAAAACGGATAAATGAGAAGGATTAGAAAATACAGAAAAACAGGATCTTTGTTACGAAGACAAAGTAAATATTTAGAATGTTTTTTATATGGCTGATAGCCAAAATTAATTTTTTCTTGAGTGAAAATTTTCGCTTCAAAACTTCTCATGTAATCCGTACTTCCTCGTGTCGCTTCAGCATCACAAAAAGTATCTATTTGCAACTATGTAATTAAAAAGGGGGAAAATGAATTCGTTAATTTAGTTTAACACAGTAGCCATGGCAACTGGTTAAGGATAGCTATTCTTGTTCTAATTTAGTTGGCATTTTCTGATTATTCTAATGTGGCAACGATACTTGAGAAATTCTAAAGAAGTTCTGCAATGTAAGAAGAAAGGACATAATTTCATTCAATCAAACTATCCAATATTTTTTCTGACATGGAAGCAAGTAATTTGCTTTGAAGGATGCGAGTAAAACTTACCCCTAACAGCAAAGGAGTTGAGAAATAAGATGCGTCAGTGATGTCAGATTTAACATATGCGCATTCTACAACACCTTTCTTTCCTCCAATTGCGTCCAACATCTGTTGGTGGAAGAAACCAGTTTTATTATCAGAATTCAACTAAATTGAATGTACATAACAAAACTTTTGTTTTCATTATTTAAAGGGTATAAAATGACATGTTGAAAAACCATATTTTGAGCTATACTCTTTGCCTAAGAGCCATAATTTTCAGATTTGCCCTAATAGTTTAAGTCTCCAATGATAGTGCACGTTTCTTTCTAAGATTTATGAGCTTATGATTTAAGTTAGAAGCTGGATATACACAAAGAAATTAATCTGGTAATCACCCGTGTCTTTTGCATTATGTTTGAAACCTGGCAGCCATAAAACGAGCCAAATTTGTTAATTTAAAAAATAAATAAAAAGATGAGCTATATCTGAGGAAGTGATTTGGAAATAAGTTCTTCTTTGAGACGACAACCTGTATGTCATTGGTGGAATCTTGTAATATTAGAATGGGAAAATTAAGAAATGTTTGTTGGAAGAATACAATTCCATCGTTTATCTAATTTTTGTGAGTTTTACAATTTCAAGAAAATAGAAAAGAATATGCTATTGTTCCTCTCTCTATAATTGTTCTTTCCAAGAATTAAAACAAATATTTCCTATAACTAATTGTGCAATTCAGAGTGGCAACATTAAAAACTAACATATCTTTGAGCCGTAGAAGATTGACTTACAAAGGTAAAATTTGAATAGCGAAATCTTAGAACTGTATAGACAATCTTTAAACATTATGAGGAAAGTTGTTTAGCAGGGTATTTTTGATATCTTTAAACAAAATGCGAGAGACTGATTATTTAAAAGTGATGAAACTTACCGAAAAAGCAAATCTGGCACCAGCGAAAGCCATTGATAATGTTGCTGAGCCCTAATCATGAAACAAAACAAAACAAAAACGTAGTCCAGCAATGAAACCAAGAGAGAAGAAATCAAATGCTTAGTCGAAAGCAGAGAACGAAATATGACACTAACCGATCAGAAACGAATGACTACTGCAGTACAATTATGGTTAATTTTTAATCGGTTTTAATTCGTTCATTTTGACAACAGGTTGGGATTGGCTCACATGCTTCAATACGATAAGGAAAATGATGTTGTTTTCAACATGAATGCTAAGCATGAAAACAACAACAACATTTCACGAGATACATATATGAACCAAAATAAACCTATCTATAGGTGCTTCAGAATCTATCTACAGAATCTATCTACAGGTGATCTCCTCGTAAGATAGACAATAACGATTATCTGATAAAGATCCGTCATGCCTCTTCCTTCCTTCTTAAAATTATGCAACAGGTGGCGTAGAATAACTCTACGTTTAATAAAGTCACTAAGCATTTGAAGATAACAGTGAAGAAAGGTAAAGTGGAAGATAAGAAACCATAGTTATGGTGAAACTTACGGCACCAGCTTTCGCTTCAACAACTTCAGTTCCTGCATTTTGGATTCTTACTGTTAAAGCTTCTAACTCGTCATTGGTGAAATTCACTTTCGGAGTTAACTTGAAAAAGAACAATGTCTTATTAGTAAAGATTTTTATCAACAAAGATATTAACTGCGGTGACACTAGGCGCTTTATCTCTGTTGTATCCTTTTCAAATAACTGGCTAACTACTTTGTGATATGTGACCACTCTTCCTTTCCACATACAGCACTGCTACAATGTTTTGAATCCAAATAACGGGGAAAACAAGGTGCCGGCGTAAATTTTATCGCTGTCTAAAATGAATCAAGGACAGTTCTTATTGACTTATTTTAACCGATGTTGCTTTAAAGAGAGCTTTCAGCTCAGTGTGCCGTGGTCTGTTGTCGTATCATTACACTGTCTTGTTTTTTGACCACAAAATTAAATTTCAAGCAGGCGAAAAAATTCACATATAACGGAAAGAAGAAACTTTAACGTGACCGCAGCCAATGGGTGAATCAACGCAAATATTGCCAGTAAAGAAACGAACTGAGACATCGAGTATTTTAGGTCTAAATGACACTTCATGCAAGGCAATGATATTGCCAACCAATGAACATCGTGCTTCGAGTGCAAACAACCCAAATTTGATTATTTATACTATGAGGCACGAAACGTGACTCTGGTACTGACAGTTTGATCCATAAACATGTCAATAAAATCATTGCAGCAGGCATTTTTACACCAACCATCTCTCGATTATAAAAAATAGACAGCGTTCTCATGTTCCTACAACTTGCATTTGAAATATTAAATTACCTGAGACAATAACGGTAAAATTGTTATTCCCGAATGTCCTCCAACAACTGGTACATTGGTCTTTGTCACATCTAGGCCCTATAGAACAAAGGAAGTTTTAAAGGTTTAAGGTTCATTTAAAAACACAAACACATCGTAAAAAGGAAATGACAGATTGTATAATGCTAATGAAGAATCAATGCTAAAAGAACGAGAATAAAAAGTTACCTTCAAATCTGACACAAATTTGTTGGATCGAACAATGTCCAAAGTTGTAACACCAAATATTCTAATAAAAGAATAGTATTGCTATTACAATGTCTTAAGAAATATGTAACAAAATAGAGTTATCTAAAAATCATTTTCTATACTGGGTGCACCAAAAAAGTAGACACGGCCGGGATGATTTTGAAGATTGATGATTGATTGATTGATTGATGTACTCATTTTACTTCGCACATAAGACCAAGATTTTCGCATCAATGAAAATAATATCAAATTTGCAGAAGCATCAAACACCCACTCCATTTAGCCAGTAACTAGTCATAAAGAATTAGTTGCTCAATTATTTCAAAACTATTTCTTTCAAAGAGAATTCTTCATTATTTTATAAATATTTGTTACAAATAAAAATTCATTCAAGATGAAAATTGACAATACCTTGCAGGGTCATAAACTCCATGCTTTTTGAAAACTTCGGACGCAATTGGAACAGTAGAGTTGACCTGAAAATGAAAATAAACAATTCATAGTGACTCAAGTATTGTTGTTGTTGTTGCTGTTGTGTTATTCTTGAAAATGGAAAAAGTGGTGTCTACCAAGTTACCATACAGTAAAATTAATTTGGCCTTTGCAAACATGTTCAATTTCTAATTATCAAATTAAATCAATTCCACCAAACTGTAAATCGTATTATTATATATAATGAAATGCTTTTTCTACAATGAAAAAGCATTTTATTTTATCATATAAAGAAAGATGCCTTTTTATGGTGCATATACTCACCGGGTTTGTGATGATCCCTAGCATTGCATTTGGAGCAACTCTGCAAGAAAGTAATTGCATCAAACAAATAAAAAATTGGCTAAAATGAAAAATGAGCAACAAAAAAACAACATGATCAATGCCGAGTTTGAGAAGCATTTAGATACTAGACTGATTACACGAGTCTCAGTTTTCTGAATTGAATTGAATGACTAGATACCCCCATGTAATAAAAAGAATCAAAGGAAAAACTTACCTAGCACAAGCTTCTGCAAGATTCTTGACAATGGATGCATTGGTATTAAATAAATCATCTCTCGTCATTCCTAAAATATGACGAAGTGCGACTGTTATCCAAATTTCACCAATTCAAACAGAAAGACAAGCCACGCACAAAAAGGTAAAAAGTCATGAACAGAACAGATAGAATCTTTTAAATGACTCATAATTATAATTTCTTTTGCAGGTCTTGCATATGTTGCATACCTTGCACCTTGCTGCGTACATAAAGATCTGAAAATTCCTAAAGGCCTGTACTGCACAAGTAATCCACAAAGTTGGCAAAATGGAATTAAGTGAAAAAAAGGAGAGAAAAGGACTCTATAATTCTGATCACCAAATTACAGAGAAGTGATATAAGACTAGCATCATTGAATGAAATAAACTGACCTGGTTTCCTTGGCATTCCCGCTGGAATCATAACTAATGTACAATCTCTCACTGCATCTTCAAGTTGTTCATTGCCTTGATGAGCTGTCACTTTGCTTTGAGTTTCAATATGACTTAGATCAGCAGCAACACCTATATTGATGATGGCATACGAATCAGAACAACCCAAATAATTGAAAGGTGCATCACTAACATTGCACGCAACTCAAATCAGGCCCTAATATTTTACATGAACAGGTTACTTAATTAAGAAAAAAATCACTGCATCAGTGCATGAAGCTCTATGGTATGTGCTGTTTCATAGAGTATGCATTGTTTCATTAGATTTACAAAGGAATAAAATTATCAAATATATTATTTAGCTTTATCAGGAAGCTCAGCATCCTCTTGAAATTTTTAAAGTTCCTTTTCCCAATTTTATATAAAATTTTGCAATGAGCTTTGGTTTCAGAATAGAAAACATTTAAAAAAGATAGACACATTTAGCTCTTGCCTTTTTCTGTAAATTGCAAAACGTCTTTCGTGTCAGATAACATTATGAAAACATTAAGTACTATCAAAAAGCAACACTGCCCTAAATTGACATGGAAGCATGTCTTGTTTGATAGTTTACTTTTGTATAATGCAATCATTTTACTGTAGATGGTGCTGCTTGCATAATAATTTCAAGAGAAGGTGTAGTGGCGCAGTGGTGTAATTCTCTGACTTTGCAGCCAGAACAGTCAGGCAGACAGGGTTCAATCCCAGGTAGAGCCCCACCATTTGAGCGTCATGACAAGGGGTCGCAGACTCGATTAGGTCTTCTCTACTTCTGCGATCCGAGCTCTTGGCGCTAAAAAACGCAACTTCACCTTCACCAAGACAACTAAATAATTGATTGCTATCTAACCAGCTAGTTTGTAATCATGATATTGACAACAGGACACTGCCTGAAAGATCATCAAATATTTGTCAGCTTCTTTCCAAATTTGACATCATGTTGCCATAGCAGAGCAGACATTTTTCTGCAAAATGCTTCCCAAAAAACTCAGCAGTGCATGAGCTGGTTGCACCGAGAACTAATTTCACTCAGGTATTTAGTGTAAGGTGAATCTACTGCGAATGTGCGATGACAGAACAACGCACGGAACATACTGTAATTTACAAAGATGATAAAATGTAATTTAGTATCCAACCTGGAGTGTTAACAATATCAAATAGTGCCAAATGATTGATGAGTGGAGAGTGTTTCAACAAAAGTGCTAAGGGTTGTCCAATTCCACCAGCTGCGCCTAACACTGCAACTTTATTGTTATTCTGAAATGTCACAAAAATATGATTATACACATGATTCATTTTGTATGCCTGTGATAGAATGTTGTGAACAATTTTTAGCAAATGATAAATCCTATTACAGCACAATATCAAAATTCCTTTGTGGAAATACCTTTTATTAAAACACATTTTGTTTTAGTATTTCTTAGAAAATATTTGTTGAGCAAAAAAAATAAATAAGAAACAAGGGCACTTATGCCAACAGCGACAATGATGCAATTAATTGCCTGGAGATCTTACTTCCCTGGATGATTTTTTCACTTAAAAAAAGTATTGATAGTCTTTATCAAGAATGCATGTAATTTTGTCTAAATAATGGGCTGCATTCAAATTGATTCTTTCATCCAAAACATCCAATGGACGTTTGGGTGGGAGGGAGCCAATATCATTCTTTCATGCAAAACGTCCTATGGACATTTAAGTGGGTGGGGGTATAAGGACCCAACATTTTCAAAATTCTGTTCTATCAAATATTTTCTGGTGGATTTTCGTAAAGAAACTGTGCTTACATCTTCCGCGTATTGATAGTTTGCATGAAAGAATTTCACCTGCAACAAATGAATCTCTTCCCTTTTATGAGAAAGTTCATAGAAGACATTGCCGCTGATTGCTTTGTGATCACTTAGGCGAATCCCAGAAGCGCAAAAAGAACAATGCAAGATAGTCTTGTATTGTGATTGGTAAAATTATATCGATTTTCAATGGGACATTTTGGACCTTTTGCGTGAAAGAACTGATTTGTGTTGACTGCTAAGGACGTTTGAACAAAACTTTCAGGATTCCGACATACTTATTTGGTAATTTTAGTTGAGTAGGCACATTGGTAAAGAACTGACTTCTCTTTTGGTTATCAAAAGTAACAAATTTCAAGAGGATCTTTGGTGTGGAAACAAACGTCTTTTGTTTCTTATTGTTTAATTTGAATAGACCTATAATTCTTCTTGGGTTACATAATAAGGTCAAACTCTGCAGAATGGCTGGGCATCACACAACAATCAGATAATACTGCAACAACGATTTCTCAAAATGGACACTTGTAAGCAATCAATTAGAAGCATACCAGAAGAAAAATGCTATAGATGAATGGGAACACTGATGGATGGGTTGCTAACTTTTGTCTGATATACCTAACCATCCTTGCTTGGGTTGTTTGTTGGCACACAGGTAAAACAGTGGTGGAATCCACAATAATATCACATTTAAAGCGAATAACCTGAGTTAAAAGTTGCGATCTCATAGGTTTATAAATAGCCTATTGTATTTGATAATCCAGCTCGTGGCAAAAGAAAGCAAAGCCAAAGAAAACAATAGAGGGACTAGGTGCTCCTTTGTCCTATTTATAGACAAGCGCTATATATCTCAGGTCATTCACTTTAATGCAATCACAAGATTGTTGGTACAGTCTTGCAACCTGTGATGATTGCACTGACAATAATAACATTTTTCAGTGCAATCCTTACTGATTGCAAGACTTTACCAATGCTTCCAGTGCAATCTTTACTCGTTCCAGGCTGCACTGTGCAATCTCGATGTGAGTGAGAGTTGTTTTACCTGTGTGTGGGCCTAAAAATAATTTCTAACACTCTGTTGCCCTATTAGGAAATACTGTTCGAGTATGAAAGGGGATTATTGCCTGAATACATACATTTAGTGTTGTTGAAAATGCTCTGGAAACAACCGGGCCATTTGAGACTATCTTCTTGACTGAATGAAGCATTTTAGAGCTGTTTTCTTTGCAGATTTTCTGTTTTCAGCCACTGCTAACCGATGAGATGCTTGGAAGAGAAGGCGGTCCTAAACGAGGCTGCCTTTCGCCTCGTTCCAGGTTTTCGCCCAGATCGCTTCAATTCTTACCCTGACCATCCCCCCCCCCGGGTATTTGCACAAAAAATATTCCCGGGTCCCGGCCCGGGGCATTTCACTGTCGATTCTTCCCTCACCCCGGGGCATTTGATAGCACCGGGAGCTTTCACATTATACAGTTACTGGGAATATGGCATGTTCTCAGTGCCCGGCCCCCGGGCATTCGCCAAAAAAATCTCCCCCGCCAGGCATTTGTGCAATTAATTTTCGTCGAAGGTCAGGGTAGGAATTGAACGAGACATTAACTGCGTTGTAAGTCAAGGGCGGTCAAGGGAATTATATGAATTATATAAACAAGTCTAAATATGCGTCACAAAATATGAAACAAGAGCATAAGTTTGAAACTGAAACTTCATACCAGTAAACTTTTAGACGATTTATGAAGACGATTTCATTGATCAGGGAAAGGGAATAATCAGAACTTTTTAAAAAGTAATGCTAATTTTTTGTTAGGTAAATGCATCGAAGACAAACATATTTATGACCTATTTCCTATGATTTCTTTCAATGTTTGAAGAAGTTAGGTCCCTCTCTTCAATTTTGGACACGGGGCATATTGTCACAACTAAGGTGCAACAAATTCGTCCAGAAGGCTTACCACTTCATGGGTACTCTTTAAATGTTCATTTCAGTATATAAATGATGATAAAAGGTGAACGCAGGTCGTCGTCAGGAGAAATGAAGCAACGACTGAAGCAATGATGATAAAAGGTGAACGCAGGTCATCGTCAGGAGAAATGAAGCAACGACTGAAGCAATGATGATAAAAGGTGAACGCAGGTCGTCGTCAGGAGAAATGAAGCAACGACTGAAGCAATGATGATAAAAGGTGAACGCAGGTCATCGTCAGGAGAAACGAAGCAACGACTGAAGCAATGATGATAAAAGGTGAACGCAGGTCGTCGTCAGGAGAAATGAAGCAACGACTGAAGCAATGATGATAAAAGGTGAACGCAGGTCATCGTCAGGAGAAACGAAGCAACGACTGAAGCAATGATGATAAAAGGTGAACGCAGGTCGTCGTCAGGAGAAATGAAGCAACGACTGAAGCAATGATGATAAAAGGTGAACGCAGGTCGTCGTCAGGAGAAATGAAGCAACGACTGAAGCAATGATGATAAAAGGAATATAATTGTCATGAATCTGTTGAATACTTGTTTAGTCTTATCGAACCTTCTCTTTTGAAAAATAGGAAAGACAGTAGAAATGCATAGTTCTTACATATTCAATGCAATTCTTTGGGAAAATATAAGATTTAATGAAACTTTTATAGCATTATTAACTCCAGAATAGATGCTTGGTCCTAATCTTATTACTTCAAAATCACTTTTTATGAAACCTGTGCCGATAAAGAAAGTTGCTAGTGCTTTTCTGGTAGCTGGATAGTTAAGCTAAACACAGCAAGAAAAGGTAGCTATATTTGTGAACTCCCCCCAATGCTAGGATCAAGGGTGCTTGAATAAATTTTTGTGACAACAAGCCCCACGTTCCTCTATGAATATTTCCATGAATTGAGAACTAGTAGCACAAATTTACCCGACTGAAGCATCCATTCCTTAACTTTATTCATTGGTCATTCTGGGAAAAAATTAGCTAAGCACGGTGCACGATGAATTGGTGATGATTATTTCCCTGATGGGGTATCCATGTTTTTTCTCTCATCGTAACCAACCTTACGGTTTTGCTTGCTTAGCTGGTTTCGTTATGTTGATGGGGCCAGTCAAGCCTTTGGTCCGAGGGCCCATGAAGCTGTCAGTCCGAATGATCGTCAACAAGTTGATCTACCAAATCTTCTTAGAGAATTTTAAGAACACTAAATTCCATGATGTTGCTGTTGCTGTTCTTTCCCAAGAGTGGCTACATTACAAATAGCATTAATACCATAAACGAGGACACGTAAATATTCAATTCAAACCTAAGCTATGAATTTGTCTCCTAAATAAAATGTCTACATCTTAAAAATGTTGTGGCATCTGTACATACCAATTTCGTCCCTTAAAAGGTACCAGGTGAATCACAAAAATGTATCCACTGTTTGAAATGTCATATTGCAAAAACTATTACATCAATTCGAAAAATACCAACTCCATCGCCTACCGGCATTAACTTAACTTTGATATGTTTTTGCAATTTACAATGCGCCATCGGGCCCTGGAAACAAGGATCTCCCGAAAATTGCTTAACTCAAAGTTTTCTGAACTTTTTGAATAGCTTTGGCACCATAATTTGTCAAACAATGGGCAACCTCGTTCCCAGGGTGTTCTTAACTCACACTCTGGGGACGAGATTGAACAATGGGTACATTTTCCTGACTCACCCGGTATATATATTTGAGTGGAATAATCATCAAATCTAATCCGAAGTAGGCTCCTTCTGTTCGTCTTCTGTTGATGTCCTCCTCCTTTTGGCTCGTGGAGGAGCTTCGTCCGATGATGATGATAATTTACGAATCTGAAAAAACAAAGTGCAAGTTAAGTGGAAGCATAACCTCTATCGGGGAAGCATAACCTCCATCGGGGCCAGAGCTTCTATCAGTTATCTATGGTATGGCTGTTTCATATTCTCAGATTCGATGCTATTTTCGAAATACTTTTGATTGGTCAGACGTCAACCAAACCCACTAGAGATCAAGAGTTTCAAAAATTCACTAAGCTTTTTTGAAACATTTTGATCAATGTTAGTGATAGGTCAATCAATGTTAGTGATAGGTCAATCAGTAGAGACGAGCAATTTTGTCTCAATGCAAATGGATCATTAAAAACACATACGGCTGGTATTCTAGGTGGTGGAGGCATATCTGATTGATCTATGTTAACTCTTCGAGGTATGCTTTCCTGCAGAAAATCAGCTTGATCCAAGTTGGGTTGGGGGAAGTTAGGTGCAGCGCCATTGGCTCGTTGCTCGTCGGCTCGTTGCTCGTCCGCTGGTTGCTCGTCGGCTGGTTGCTCGTCGGCTGGTTGCTCGTCGGCTGGTTGCTCGTCGGCTGGTTGCTCGTCGGCTGGAGGCGCATCGGCTCGTGGGGCATCGGCTATAGGTTGAGGAATTTCAGCTGGAGGGACGTTTGCTTGTGCTGCTTCATTTGGATACATTAAAGCACGTGCCCTCACTTTCATTTCGTTATCCTGGAAAGACATAAAACGTGGTTGAAANTTGCTCGTCGGCTCGTTGCTCGTCCGCTGGTTGCTCGTCGGCTGGTTGCTCGTCGGCTGGTTGCTCGTCGGCTGGTTGCTCGTCGGCTGGTTGCTCGTCGGCTGGAGGCGCATCGGCTCGTGGGGCATCGGCTATAGGTTGAGGAATTTCAGCTGGAGGGACGTTTGCTTGTGCTGCTTCATTTGGATACATTAAAGCACGTGCCCTCACTTTCATTTCGTTATCCTGGAAAGACATAAAACGTGGTTGAAATCCGTCCGAAGCAATTATCAGAAGTAGCAAAATGTGAAGCTTCGAATTCGCTTGCTCTCTGACACCCCCCAGTAACGACCCCGCTGAAACTCTTCCCCGCCAAGGTGGAATGATGACCAGCCAAGACAATTTGTTTCCCCGCCGAAATTTCGCTCTTCCCCGCCGTGATTTTTGTGATCCCAACCTAGAATTTATAATTGGGGAATTTTCCCCGCTGTCTTTTTAATGCCCGGCGGGGTCGTTACTGGGGGGTGTTCTCTGCCCCTTTTCAATTTCACTTAATGAATAATAGGAGAAGAGGAAAGTAAATAGTGACTTTATGCAAAGTCGCATCAAAATGAATCGAAAAAGAAAAACAAAGATAAGAGCAAATAGCTCTGAATAATTTCGCATGACCATGATCACAACAAACTTTTTGATTCAGGGCCAGATGAGATGATGACTTAATTCTATATTTATGTCATGCAAAAAAGCATGTCATTCTTTATACCAAAAATGTATTTGACTGGACGTTTTCTTGATTTGAATAAGAATGGGAAGTAAGATACTATTCGATGACATTTCTCTATTCGATTCAATTCAATTCAATTAAATTCTGTACCTGAAGCCATTGATGGTCGAGTGCTGCAGAAACTGTGATTCTTTCAGAAGCATCGACATTCAGCAATCTCCTTATCAAATCTTTTGCTACAAAGAATTACAGGGCCAGTTAGAAACTAATTTCTACAGATTTTAATTTTCTAGATGTAAGGATAAAACAAAGAAGGTTAATAATTTACAAGTATCTATGTGTCATATGTCAGTGCAACCTCGTCCCCAAGGCCCCGAGGACGAGGTTGATGTCAGTGTGAAGAACCGTATGTTTGCAAAGGAGCACCCAGCCTCAAATGAGCTATGTGTCATATGTCAGTGCGAAGAAACGTATTTTTGCAAAGGAGCACCCAGCCTCAAATGAGCTATGTGTCATATGTCAGTGTGAAGAACCGTATTTTTGCAAAGGAGCACCCAGCCTCAAATGAGCTGGAAAGTTCTCACGAACGTTGTTGAAGGTTAAGTGCAAAACATCACTATTGATTATTTCGAATACGAGCACTTTTGACAAAATATTAGTAGTATTCTAAATTAGCTGTTAATTTTGTTAAATGGAATGCTGCGTCTGTCTTTGTGGCTCTTGTATAAGCCCAGAGGTCATAATAGTTTCTGGTAAGCAGGAGCAAAGCCCCGTGCTCCTTAGAAAATTTGACGTCGGTCTATTTTATGTTAAACAGATTTGACACTATACGATTGATCAATCGTTGTGGTGTATGATCTCAAGAATATGGGATGTGAAAACAACATTATTGAGGATCATTTCGTGTTTGTTTCATTGTTTGATTGTTTCATGCGCGATTTCATGCTAAACTTACGCAGGACACAAAAAATTCGATGGCTAGCAGGTCGAACGTACGCTGTCGGGGCATTTGTGCAGCCTGTTCATAAAATTTGTCCTACCTCTTAAATTTAGGTTTACATTACAGGAGGTGGACTAGGCTGGGACAAGATAAACAATACGTGCTTTTGGTAAAATACTTCCATGCAAGGAAATGTATACAGGGATCGAGGCAATTGATAGTTAACTCTTCTTTTGCTTTTACACAACAGGCTCTATACTCATCGTTCTTATTTTGCTACTGACTGAAAAGACTCTGAAAATTGATTCACGTTTGCTTTAGCTGAACACAGAAGGCGAAACGAACAGGCTCTATACTCATCGTTCTTATTTTGCTACTGACTGAAAAGACTCTGAAAATTGATTCACGTTTGCTTTAGCTGAACACAGAAGGCGAAACGAACAGGCTCTATACTCATCGTTCTTATTTTGCTACTGACTGAAAAGACTCTGAAAATTGATTCACGTTTGCTTTAGCTGAACACAGAAGGCGAAACGAACAGGCTCTATACTCATCGTTCTTATTTTGCTACTGACTGAAAAGACTCTGAAAATTGATTCACGTTTGCTTTAGCTGAACACAGAAGGCGAAACGAACAGGCTCTATACTCATCGTTCTTATTTTGCTACTGACTGAAAAGACTCTGAAAATTGATTCACGTTTGCTTTAGCTGAACACAGAAGGCGAAACGAACAGGCTCTATACTCATCGTTCTTATTTTGCTACTGACTGAAAAGACTCTGAAAATTGATTCACGTTTGCTTTAGCTGAACACAGAAGGCGAAACGAACAGGCTCTATACTCATCGTTCTTATTTTGCTACTGACTGAAAAGACTCTGAAAATTGATTCACGTTTGCTTTAGCTGAACACAGAAGGCGAAACGAACAGGCTCTATACTCATCGTTCTTATTTTGCTACTGACTGAAAAGACTCTGAAAATTGATTCACGTTTGCTTTAGCTGAACACAGAAGGCGAAACGAACAGGCTCTATACTCATCGTTCTTATTTTGCTACTGACTGAAAAGACTCTGAAAATTGATTCACGTTTGCTTTAGCTGAACACAGAAGGCGAAACGAACAGGCTCTATACTCATCGTTCTTATTTTGCTACTGACTGAAAAGACTCTGAAAATTGATTCACGTTTGCTTTAGCTGAACACAGAAGGCGAAACGAACAGGCTCTATACTCATCGTTCTTATTTTGCTACTGACTGAAAAGACTCTGAAAATTGATTCACGTTTGCTTTAGCTGAACACAGAAGGCGAAACGAACAGGCTCTATACT
>REGM01000001.1:3742814-3771612 GCA_004194415.1 Aurelia aurita | reverse complement strand
CGCTGACGTGTTTTTATTCTGTATAAATATTTGTATATTATTATATTATTATATTATTATTATTATTATTATTATATTATTATTATTATTATATTATTATTATTATTATATTATTATTATATTATTATTATATTATTATTATTATTATTAATAATACTTATTATAATTATAATAATAATTATTAATTAATAACTTGGCTTTTGGCAAGAGGCTACAGTGGAAACGAAGTTGATAGCCAAATTGATAGGGTGCGGGAGAAAAATCGAGCTACTTTATTAGATACCAGACCTAAGGAAAAGGATGACACGAAAACGCCTTTAGTGTTAACATATCACCCAGCCATGCACAAACTTTATGACATCCTTTGGGATAACCACAAACTATTGTTGGTAGACAATGAACACAAGAAAGTTTTCAAAGATAATGTGTTCATATCGTTCAGAAGGGCAAAAAGCCTGAAGGATAAACTTGTGAGGGCTAAGCTGCCAACTATCGATGAAGAGTTGATGGAAAAGGGTACTTTCAGATGCAATGGTAGAAGGAGTTGCCAGATTTGTCCTTTGATGAGGGAGGGGGATACTTTCCAGTTGCCAGATTTGTCCTTTGATGAGGGAGAGGGATACTTTCCAGTTGCCAGATTTGTCCTTTGACGAGGGAGAGGGATACTTTCCATAATTTTGACTCAACAAGATCTTTCAAAACTTTTTCGGGGCGATACGATTGCAACTCTAATCATGTTGTTTATCTGTTGTAGTACGAGACATGCAACAAGAAATATGTCGGTAGTACAAAGACGAAATTTCGGCAAAGATTCAATGCTTACGAATCCTACTTTAGAACATATGCACGCAAACACGCTGAAAACTGCCTCGACATTGGGAAACCTGTTCGGCAAGCAAGCTTTTTCAGTCATTTTTTTGAAACGGGACACAATGGAAGTTTTTCGGTTGGGATTAAAACTATAGATGGGGTGGATGATATTTATTCAATTCGTAGGAAAGAGCTCTATTGGCAATATCGACTTCAAACATTTTCGCCTCAACGAAAGAGCTGCAGATATGGAATTAGACGTATTTGTGTGCAAACATTAGACGTACTTACGTGTGGACGTATTTGAACGTATTTGTATTTGCGTATTTGCGGCTTAGATTCTACCGCTGCATCTGAATGTATCAAAAGGTTAGGCTGGCGTCTGCTTTGTGGTTGTCCCTTGTGACTTCACGCGTTTCTGCGTGTGGTGGTAGGGTGGAAATCCCTATCTGGCCACCTGGGATTCAGCTATTGCAGCAAAAAGTTTTAGCAGCCTGCCAATCTTACGGGGGGTTACTTGGGGGAGCCGCAGAGTTGCCAACTTAGCCTCTAAGGAATCAGTAGAACCTTAAAACGCCTCCAATTCTTTCTCAAATTTAAAAAAAAAAAATGCCGCAATTGTATTGTTTATCATTTTCGGAGGTATTATGTTTTTAGATAGATTAATTGTAAATATAGTATTATCGTGTAATTTTTTAGTTGTAAACAACCTTATTTTTCTATAAATTCTCGGCTGCCTTGTAAAGTTTTTATACCGATGAAGATTTTATAATCGAAACGTTTAGCACAAAAAACAGTCTTTGTTTTTATATCTATATTTCTGTTTAATTTGAAGGATGGTTTAGTTTATATAATATATAATATATAATATATAATATATAATATATAATATATAATATATAATATATGATATATGATATATAATATATAATATATAATATATAATATATAATATATAATATATAATATATAATATATAATATATAATATATAATATATAATATATGATATATAATATATAATATATAATATATNAGTAGAACCTTAAAACGCCTCCAATTCTTTCTCAAATAAAAAAAAAAAAAAAATGCCGCAATTGTATTGTTTATCATTTTCGGAGGTATTATGTTTTTAGATAGATTAATTGTAAATATAGTATTATCGTGTAATGTTTTAGTTGTAAACAACCTTATTTTTCTATAAATTCTCGGCTGCCTTGTAAAGTTTTTATACCGATGAAGATTTTATAATCGAAACGTTTAGCACACAAAACAGTCTTTGTTTTTATATCTATATTTCTGTTTAATTTGAAGGATGGTTTAGTTTATATAATATATAATATATTATTATTATTATTATTAATAGAATCAAAGAAAACTAACGTTAATTTGAAAGTAAGGATAGAATACCTTGACGGCAGTTTCAGAAGCATCCGTTGCAAGCAGGATATTTTCTGGCTGTCAAAAAAGTAATAATTTGGTCATTATCGAATCGAATTAAAATAAATTGAAATGTCTTTTTGGATATGTACCAGGCGAGTCAGAAAAAATCTAGTCCTTCAAAAAAATCAGCAAAATTTCACTTCGACTCTAACGTGCAAGATTCTTTTTAGTTCAGTTTTAGTTTTAATATCAAACAATTGTGCTCCTTTTGACAAAAGATAGTGACATCATAACTAGAAAGAACCTACATCTGAGGCGTAGGTGTTATAAGACATCGTAAATCTTGCACAACAGCGTTATTATTATTATTATTATTATTATTATTAATTATATGACATTTTGAGTCGCAAATAATCGCGAGATTACTGTCTGGCATAATCAACCAACCATGTTAAAATTTTTTACAATAGGCAGAAAGATGGACATGACAACAATTCTGTGCAATTTCGTAGCATGCTTCGAAGCCAGGCAGTCAACAAAAGTTCGATATCTAATCAATTTAAAGCCATGGCTAGGTCACCAAAAGTGGTTTGATATTTGATATCTCAATGGTAAATTTTAACGTAAATACAAACTTCAAATTTCTGTTATTTTTAACACCCACAAAAAGCAGTTTTGACTAAACTAGAAGAGACAAAGAAATTCGGTTCAAGAAATTCGGTCGTGGCAAAATATAACTGCGTGAAGAAGGCAGTGGTAGAGATCGTATCACAATAACATTACATATGCAATGAAACATGAACATAGAGAATGAGGCTTATGAAAGTTTGCTTTTAATAAAAAAAGCTGAATGAGATCAGCACAGAAGAGTAATAAATACCTTTAGATCTCTGTGCGTTATGGAATTTGAATGTAAAAACTGAAAGGGAAGACAGTCATTTTGATTGCAATTAGCAAAATTCTTCTAAAATGAGCATTTTTATGAGCACAAGAAATGATAATGAACAGGGAAAAATAAAAATATCTTTTTCGAAAACAAACATCTTATAAAAAAAGAATCAATGATAGCAGTAAATTAATAATTTATAAATATAAACATGAAATCAGAACGAGGAAAGTACTTACGTCGACAGCCAAAAGCATTTGATAAAAGTATAACTTTGAAGTTTTTTCATCAAATTTCCCTAATTTCTCAACCCTATCGAAGAGCTCGCCACCACTGACCCTGTAGAAATATCGAAAACATGTGTGTAAGATTCTTGGAGGAAAAACAAAACAATTGCTAGATTGAAGCTATCTTATTGCTTACATCTTAAACTAGTTAAATATAATTCTTTTTCTTCGTTTGAAGAGGATTTAAAACGGTAAATCGTAAACTATTTAACTTGTTAAAATTTAAAAGAGATTCAAAAATATTGTACACAGTTTCAGACGTTTAAATCTGTGATCTGTTCAATGAACTCACGAATAAGTATTTCAATAATGATGGCATTGCAAAGATCATAGATCGAAACGACTGAAACAATTGTACTATGTTTCTGAAATGTGATTTAAAATGAAATAAGCTGCAGTAAGATTTGGAGATCTTGCTTAAAATAATCGCCATCATTATATTCAATGTTATCGTTGAAATATGTCATATGATTTGTTGCAAGTGTGTTGCAATTTTTTATCAGCTTTATATTTATTTCAATAACAACGGGAAGTGACATCTAAGACGTGTGCAGTTATTAGAACATGAATAAAAAAAGAAGATACACATACATTTAAATTGCAATTCTAAAACAACGTAAAAGATAGGGATACATACAATTCTAAACCAACGTAAAAGATATAGGGATACAAGGGATACGTACAATTCTAAAATAATGTAGAGTGCATCATCAACGTCAAAGAAATCTTCAAGTTTTATAATTCCAGGCTGAAAATAAAATCAAAATCTAAAGTAATTATTTGAACAATCAGTATGCATATTCTTGCTAATTCTTGCTACTAGAAGATTTGAATAAATGTTTATCTACCGGGTGAGTCAGAAAAAACGTGGGGTGTTTGTCAATTTTTATTGATGCAGTTTAATTTGTAAATTCGTTTCTTTAAAGTTCATTGCATAGAAGAAAAGCTAACTTAGATATGATAATTTGTTTGGTCGAAATCGGTCTTTCCGTTCCAGAATTACGAGCGATTTTAGTAAAATGGTGTTTCGCAAGATTGCTAAAATAGGCCTTCAATTAGATTCATATTCATGCACGTGTGACCTTCTAGACCATGATAATCATATTATTTCTCTTCCAAAAATTGAAACAACGCATGCATTGTGTTAGAGCACAAAAGGAAAAACTAATGTTGCTTATGTTGTATCCCTTGGGGACTAGTCATTTAAATTGTCATTGTTAGCAAGCTGAAAGTTCTTTTACTAGCGATACTTTTCACCAAAATGGCCATATCACAAAATCGCAAATAATTAAGGACAGAAATTACCGATTTTAACAAACTAAATTTCTATAACTAATTAAATCTTTCTTCTTCAATATAAAACTTCAACACTACCGATTTGACTATTTTTTGACCAGAATATGGCTTGTCAAACGCCCCATGCTAAACGCCCCACGTTTTTTCTGACTCACCCGGTATTGTAGAATCGAATATGGAATTGGAATCGAATATGGAACGCATGGAATTCAAATATACATTTAAAACTTACATGATCCAATGCACGCAAAATTGTGACTTCATCCAACATTGATGTTGATGTTCTTGATTTAGTCTAGAAAAATTTAAGATATAATTGAGGACAATCAAACAAATAAATAATCAGAATCAAATTACCTGCAATGCGTCAACATCATACGTGAAAGTAAGTAATTAAAACAATTGTCAAATTTGACAAAACGGCTTCTAAACCGTATCCACACATCCACATCTTACTATGAGAATAAGTCTTTGCTTTCTTTTATAAAAATCGACTAGAAAAGATAATTAAACAGTTCAGGATTTCTGAATGACGCTCTCGGTAATGTCGTAAATAAAAATATCGAAGATAAAAGTTTCCTCTCTTATTTTCATGGATCGCAAAGTTACTTCAATCTGCTTTCTCGTCATGAATTCAAGTGTAAAAAAGTAATTCGTAGTGCATGTTAAAACTCTGCTTGTATACTAACACACGAACAATCATTCTTGTAGTGCCCTAGAAAATCATTATCCTACATTGCATTACGTATTGATCAACATATGGATTCTCTACAACATGACAGATAATATTATGCAGTTCTGCAAAGGAGAAGATGGGAAAGAAAATGCCTGTGGATGTAGCATTTTTATGAGACAGCTTTATTGTATATTATTTTGCTAATTCATAATTCAAAATAATGTCGAAATGTAATCAAGGTTTTATGAGAGCAGAGACAAACAGCTGACTATGAGATGCATATAAAACTCTTACTCCAACTGAAAATTTTCTTTTGCTAATAATCTTGATGGCATATTGCTGGTGTGTAACTCTATCAAAAGCCAATCTCACTTCTCCACATGCTCCACTGTCAACGATAAAAATGCTGATATTATAAAAACAAACATGTGCAAAAAATGAGAGCAAAAGGCAACAATAATAGGAATAATAATAAAAGACTAAAAGATTGTGAACGCAGTCTGTTGTTCATTCAGCCCTGTTCTGTTCGGTTAACGATTATTTGTTGGAGCACGAGCTTTCTACTTCAACACAGTTTCTGTTTTAGTAAGACCTTTGGGTATATCTATTGAATTGCAACAGTCACGTTATTTTTTCTCCATGTTTTTCTTAGCGATTGCATTATTTCCAAATGAATTAAAATCAGACGTATGAAATTCTTTTTCATTAAACCAACAAAAAGTAACTCTTAAGCACGAACCACGTGCTAAATGATTCAATGTAAATAACAAAAGTTTGTGTCGATTGATCAACACTTAAATTTTTGTTTGAGAGAAAAAATGATATCAAAATAATGTAAAAGGTGTGTAAATAAAATGTTTTATTAAAATATACAGTTTCTTTTACATTTGATAGTTGAATAAAAAGGCATTAACATTAGTGTTACTCTTGATCTCATCTTAGTTGCTCAGCTGTATTAAGTTATTCATGAAACCTGTCACAAAAACATGAAAATGACTCTGTTAAGTCGTGGGCGTTTTAGAACCGTAGTTTAAAAGACGTTTTGGGGCATTGCCGTTCTCTCAGATAGAAGGGGGATCAAGAAGGAGAATGAGCGCCTTGAAATCCATCAAGCAAGTGAAATTCTGAAAGGAAGGGTGATGGAACCCCATCTTGCAGTATATTTGGCCCTATGTGCAGTCATCCTATGCAGTTCATCAAAAGGAATGCTTATAAGAGTAAAAGCCTATAGCTCGATAACTGGAGAATTGACTAAGCAACGCAATGAAAACAGCAACCGTTCACTTCAACCGATTCGCGAATTCACAAATGGACAAAACCAACAAAAAGAAGTAATCGATGAAGCATGGGAAAAGTTTGAGAAGAATTACAGAAAAAGGAAACTGCCAAAGTTAATTACTGATCGATTGAAAAGTAAACTTAAAGAGAAAAACTAACGTACAGACGAAGAAATTCCCGTTTCAAAATGACATCATTTTAATCTTACTTCATTCAGTCAACTTTTAGGATACAGTTAAACAAATAATTAAAATACTTACTTATGTCCCCGAAGGATTCTGGGTTAAATGAAATCGCTGTTTTCTTTCTTTCTTTTGCAACTTATCTTAATTTATCAAACGTCAAATTGAATAAAAAGGGTTTATTCCATGGCTCCAAGGTTCATGAAGGTTGGTCTACAAAATTACAACAGGTGACGCTGGTATTTCTAGAGACAAAACAGAATAACAAATACAAGTGCATGCAAAAACGTTCAGACAGAAATGAAGATTCTAAAAGATACTTACGATCCAATTGTCTTTGAAATGGTGTATTTTTCTTTTAATTCCTTAAATAGAAGTAAAAAGATAACAACATTAGTCTTTCAGTATTGCATTAAGCCGGTAAATGCAATGTTTAGATTCTATTCTTTTAGATTGCTTAAAAATTTGAAATGCCAAAGTTTGGCAGTGTAAGATGTTTTAACCACAATGTAAGAATCTTGATAACCTTGATGGAGCTGACTTTTTCTTAAAAAACGAGCAAATGAATTCAAATTTGGTTTCTCAAAACTGAAACAAAATCTATCTCAAATTATCTTATCTCAATAGAACTAGTCAGGACACAGGGAACCAAAGCTTATCGAAGCAGTGTCCTGGTCCTTCCTCTCGATGTGACCACACCTCGTGGTTCCTTTCGCCTGGAATTACAGTGATTTGGCGACTCTCCTCACTCTACGCAGCAGGTCTGACAGGACAGGGACTCGCACCACCAAACTTCAGATTGGCAGGTCAGCGTCCTACCACTGAGCCACCTTCCATTATGCGATAAGCTTCTTAATACACGGTTTCAAAAGTATTGTAGATTTAAGAAAGATCTTTCCAATAAAACAAAAGGGAGACTAACTTTAGTATACAATATTTACTATAAAAAAATAATACATAACGGGTGTCCCAAAAAAAACGCAACAGATTAGATCGGGGCTAGCGACAAGAATCTAGGTCGAAGAAATCCCCAATAATTTTTGAAGTAATCCTCGATAGTTAACTTGAAGATAAATACCTTGTTTGTTGATATTGGTGCATTGAGAGCTGAAATATTAATCTTGAAAGTCCAAATTTGCCTCCACCTCCAAACCAGAGCTTTTAGGTTTTGGCTCATACTGCAAACGCGCTGTTTCGGGAATCTCCTGAATCATAGCGAAATAGGAACAAGAAGACTCGTGCTTAGGAACGTATTTGAATAGAAATCCAAAACTTAACTTGACAACCAGAAGAGATTCACTAATTTAGTCCCGAAGAGATATCTTTCTTCATTCTACAAAAAGTTAAAATTACTTCTGTCTAATAAAAGATGGCCATCATCGGAATGGTTCCCTTGGGTGTGAAAATAAATTATTTCGTGCAATCTTCATTGCCTGAACGAAATGCATTTTGCATCATCTATCTTGGAATTATTACGAAACAAGCAATCGTATACGCCCAAGGGAACTAATTTCCACGGATAAGATCTTTAAAAAAGATCACGCACTCATTCTTGGATTAGCTTTTTGTAGGTGCATTTTGATTGAAGAAAGCTATTCCTTGGTGACTGTATGCATTGACATGTTTGTCAATTCTCAGCTTTCAAATTTCTATTCAAATGTGTGCCAAAGCATGGCATGGGTCCTTGTTCACAACTACTATGCTATGTCTATGATCGAGGAGATTCCCCTAAACAGCGCGTTTGCAGTATAGGCCAAAACCTAAAAGCTCTGGTTTGGAGGTGGAGGCAAATTCGAACTTTCAAGATTAATATTGCTAATTCAATGCACCGATGTCAACAAACAAGGTATTTATTTTCAAATTAACTATCGAGGATTACTTCAAAAATTATTAGGAATTGATTCAACCTAAACTCTTGTCGCTAGCCCCGATCTAATCTGTTGCGTTTTTTCTGGGACACCCGGTATTTCTTTACCACAGTTTAAAGACTATTTCCATCTGTTTACTAGGATCCCATCTATTCTGCATCTTCTGTCCATTAGATGCCCGAGAGTAAGGGCAAACACAAATTGAAAAATTAATCATTGAATAATTGAATGATAGAATAATTTAATAAATGTGCAAGTAGATCTAGAAGAAAATGAAACAAAATAGATACCTTTGGATAATTTCCTTGCTGTTCTTCCGTTTCACCGTGATCAATGAAGATAAATGCTTAAAGAGATCGATCAAAATCTAAATCAAGTTTTGCCATGAGGCGATGTATAGAAAGAAGTGCAATTCATTTTTAAGTGAGTAAAATGGACTTTCAAAGACAATCAATCATAAAACATTATCAATAATACATTCCCAAAGACCAAAGAAGTTGTTTGCAGAAAGCAAAACGTTTTTCAGCTTTCCTCGTTGTCGACACATTATTTGCAATCGATGAAAAGCATAGGCATCAATTAATGGAAATGGTCGATCAACCAAAAGTTGCAATTTGGTATTAAGTCGGTTTGGACGTTGTCAAGTTTATGGCATCCCCAAAAAGGGCTATACAGTATATGGTTACTGCAATTCAGCACTCACAAGCCAAAAAAGGATAGGATTAAGAATATTACCTTTTCTACCGCTAAGAGAAATTTCATCTCCAGTATGTAACGTTTTTGTTTTGTTTTGTCCTGGAATCAGAAAATGAGATACATGCACATCTTGAATAGAAATATAACATACCGGATGAGCCAGCCGGAAATATAACATACCGGATGGAATCAGAAAAGGAGAGATACATGCACATCTTAAATAGAAATATAACATACCGGATGAGCCAGCCGGAAATATAACATACCGGATGGAATCAGAAAAGGAGAGATACATGCACATCTTAAATAGAAATATAACATACCGGATGAGCCAGCCGGAAATATAACATACCGGATGGAATCAGAAAAGGAGAGATACATGCACATCTTAAATAGAAATATAACATACCGGATGAGCCAGCCGGAAATATAACATACCGGATGGAATCAGAAAAGGAGAGATACATGCACATCTTAAATAGAAATATAACATACCGGATGAGCCAGCCGGAAATATAACATACCGGATGGAATCAGAAAAGGAGAGATACATGCACATCTTAAATAGAAATATAACATACCGGATGAGCCAGCCGGAAATATAACATACCGGATGGAATCAGAAAAGGAGAGATACATGCACATCTTGACTAGAAATATAACATATCGGATGAGCCAGAAAAAGTTCCCACTTTTGAAAATTCATAGCACCAACAGTACTTGAGGGATTTGAATGAATCAAATTCTACCTCAAAGCAGAAAGACTGAAGTATTCTTGTCAATTTCCCCCCGTTTTTTTGAGAAATGAAAACATAGGAAAATTTGACTTTACGAAAACTTCTTTGTTGGGAATTGCCTCAAAAGGCCTGAAAACTTGATCAAATCATAAGGAAATTTCTCACAAAGAGCAATACGCAAGGGCATTTTACTTCTGTCAAGAGTTACAGGAAATAGATTTTCAAACAAGTACTCAAGTTTTTCAATCCCATGGCAATAAATGTGCAGATGATATCTCTTGCCAGTAAAAAATTGCACTCTATTATTCTGTGTTCTGTGCGAGGAGTTTCGCTTTTACTGTACGGCGATAAAGACCTTACTAATGAGTTAAATAGAAAGATAATCGAGTTAACACTGCGCTACATCCAAAGCACTAATCGGTTTGATTAAGATCATTTCAAACACGGCATTTCGCCACACAACCACTAAGTCAACAAGTCCTTTCTCGTATCTTTCCTTTTTTGTTGGTTTTGTAGTTTAGCTTCATGTAATTTTATGTAGTTTTGAAGTCTGTCTCAAATTACATATCACGTGAGATTTGCGATAACGCAAAATTGCTCATGCAACATCACTTAAATTGTTTATATTCGCAGACGTTTTCACGTGAAATCTACAGTCGATAACATGTGTTGACGCAAGGAGCTGCAATGCTACTGCTCTGACGTTTGAGTTGTCTTGTTGTTTCAGATCAACTTTCCATGTAGATTCCGAATTTGGATGTTTTTTTTTTAATTTTGCGTCATTTTGTTATGACGTCACAATGAAATCTATAAGAGTTAACCACAGAGAGAAAGGTGTCAGTAAGGTCAAAGTCTCACCCCTGGATGATATCTAAGACAAGGAAAGAAATAAACCAAAGGTATGAACTCCTGCAAATTGCATCGCGTACCAACAATCCAAATGACTGGAATGCATACAAAGGGACACGAAATGAGGTCACATCGATCCTGAGAGCAGCCGAAAGAGCCTACTGGAAAATTAACCTAGCTGAGGTAAAGCGAAGTGGATCAAAAGACTTTTGGAAAATTGTGAGGAGATTAACAGGAAAGGAGAAAGATAACAAAAGAATTGGACCAATTGAGAATGACAGACAAATTCTAGTTTACACAGACAATGAAAAGACAGAAGCGTTCAACAATTTTTTTCACAAATATTGGCAAGAATTTAGCAAGTCAGTTTCCTGCACCTGATCAGTCTGATTACGCTTATATTACAAGAGTGCGCCCAACTTTGTCAGATATGTCAAACATTCATGAAGCTCTTACGAAGCAGCTGGATAAAATGAAACATGGCAAAGCTCCGGGATCAGATAATATAACCCAAGGGAGATGATAATGTGTAAAGACGAATTGAATTACAGTTTATATCTGTACCCCAGATCAAATCAATACGTAAAGCCTTTAGTGCAAAAGTCAAAATCTGAGATATTTGTCACAAAATTTTCTAGAGGACATCTATTTCACAACAGTAATACCAACCGTAACGTACGCAATATCTGCATGGGGCACATGTAGCGAAAAACTATTTGAAGAATTAGAGAACATTCACATTCAAGCTGCAAGAGTTATCAAGAGAGTTCCGCCAAATGTGAAAGACAGTGAGGCGCTAAATTCATCAAAATGGGACTCATTAAGCTACCAATATAAAAGACGAATTCTCACACTTATGCAAAAGTTCAACCTGAACAGCCTACCAGTTTCATTCAATAGTTTTTTTGAAACAAAAGCGGAAGAAAGATACAGTCGTCGCAGTCGTCGGTTGAATCATTCACTCAGGATACCTAGATATCAATCAGAACTTGGTAGAAATTCAATTTCATTCAGAGGCCCAGTGCTATGGAACTGCATAAGTGAAGACACGAAGAACTCAGCCATCGAAAGATTTAGAAAACACGTTAAATACGAACGCAAGAAGATAAATACAATAACATTCACCAAAGGAACGGGACAATTTTGAGATATTTTCAGCTTTAATGGAACAGTGGAAATAAGCTAAATAAATTTCTTTTTTCTAATATTAACTGTGTAAAATTATTTGTATTTTCTTTTAGATAGGAGGTCCACATCAGCTTGTTTAGCTGCCAGTAAAATAAACCTCCTTATAAAATAAATTTGTATGTATGTATGTATGTATAGAAATTATTGGAACTTTTAGTGGTCCTACCGACAAGGGGGTTGACCCAAAAAATATGTTACTCGCCTGGTTTTGACATCAATCCATGCAGAAATCATTTTTTTGATTTGTTTACAGAGTATCAAAACTCCACGAAAAGGACGGCTTCAGGGAAACAGTCACATGAAGGCTTTTAGTCTACAGCTATGGCCATAAGTTTAAGACCAGCCCTTTACTCATAGCATAGTTTGAAGCAACAAATCGGATAGTTATTCGCAATTAATTTTCAAGAATTTATTTTAGTATTCTAATTATCGAATATCAAAGGCTTTTACATAGTAAGCCTAGAATTTTTTTACATTTCCCAAGGGTGGTCTTAAACTTATGGCCACAGCTGTGGACTGAAAACCTTCATGTAGCTGTTTCCCTGAAGCTGTCCTGTTCGCGGAGTTTTGATATTTTGTAAACCAATCAAAGAAATGAATTCTGCATGGATTTATGTCAAATCCAGGTGAGTAACACATTTTTGGGTCAACCCCCTTGTCGGCAGTACCACTACAATTTTCGATAATTGCTATAGATTTCATTGTGACGTTATAGCAAAATGGCGAAAAATTTCAAAAAACAACATCGAAATTCGGAATCTACATAGAAAGCTTATCTGAAACAACTCAAAGAAAACTCAAACGTCAGAGCAGTAGCATTGCAGCTTCTTGCGCCAGCAAATGTTATCGACTAAAATGTGGTCTTAAACTTTTGGCCAAGACTGTAATTTGAAACAAACTATTGGTTTCTATGTAATGACCATGGAGTAGCCATATCCTTTTGCTCTCTATGGTATTGTTCTTGTAGTATCGTAAAGTAGTTTGTAAGTAGTGTTATTTAGTATCTTGTATATATTGTATATAAATTTTTAATTGAATAAAAAAAGTGTTTTAGACACTTTGAGGCAGTTTGCAACAAAGACGTTTTTGTGGTCAAACTTACCTACATTTTCAGCACTCATACAAACGCGAGAGAAATTAAGAAAATACTTCAGTCTCTGAGCTATCAAGAAAACTTCAATGGCTCTAATCCATCTAGTATTCTTGGTGCTATGAATTTTAAAAAGTGGGAACTTTTTTCTGACTCACCTGGTATATTGCATGAAAACAGAAATAAAAAATGTCTAAATTAATGATTTGAAAGATTTGAATAGTTTCAGAATCATTCACACAAATTGACTAAATTAGATTCATACAGTTTCGAGCTAAAGAGGTCTAAGAATACTGTACCGACTGCCTCTCCATTTATTTGTGTTCCATTTCGACTGCAAAGTATAAAAAAAGTTATTCAGATGATACATGTGTACAAGAAAATATGTTTCATATTATAAGACATTTCTCAATACAAAACTGAAGTGGCTGATGTACTGTTGCGTTAATCTTTAGATGATGATGGGCCATGAAAAGAGTAATCTTCTTATGGAAGGAAGCTACAGTACAGGCACTGTGCATTTTAACATGTCAAGAATTCTTTAGAGTTTCCAAGAATTATTTGCATTCTGTTAAGAGTTCTTCAGAAGACTCCATAGTAAAAAGTTTTAAACAAGAATAAATTAAAAGTTTTCTCAAGAATTCTTAGGCATGAAAACCATGTGCCCGGAAGGCTTGTACTCTACCTGTATAATTCAAAAATATCATTACAATGTTTCAAAAAAGCATTGAAACACAATGCAAAACTTTATTTAAACCTCTAATGTAGGAATTAAATTGCAGCCACCAGTCACACAATTTGTAGTTACATATAATAGCAACTTGCTCAAAAGTAAAAAAGGAAACAATCATTCAGAAGAAGGCAAAACTTCTACATTATCCAAAATTTCAAAGAATCACCTTAAATCCTTCAAAAAGACAGTGTAATTCTTTGGGTTACTGCCATATGTTTCCTTAAAAAGGAAAAGATACAGTAAGAGAAGTAAAACCAATTATCTTATATCTTAAAGGCATACATGGATGGGGCATGTGACATCACTGTTTGCAAGGTGGCAATTCTTAGATGGTGCCTAAAATAACACTAGCAGTGGCACAAGTGCGACAAAATCATTATCGAAAAGCAAAACTCAAAGAGGTCACTCCAAAACTGTATGAAGGAGGCTGGTGCAATGAAAGTAAAGTACGTTACAGTACGGCAGCCTGTGTATATAAAATAATAATTATTCTTATTCTAAAAGTGCCAAAACATGGAAAAGTAAACTGACAAAAGTAATTTGTGACATTATGATGACAACACAATGGTGATAATCTCACCTTAAAAATCTGGAAATGTGTATTGCTTAGACTTGTAAAGAAAGAATCGTTGTCAGCAAAGATACTTCGATTAAACAGATAATCACTGCCCTCTATCTTCCGGCCAAACAGATAGGATTCTTTCTCCAGTTCTGTTTAAAAAAAAAGAAGGAATTTATTTCAGTTTCTTTAAAATGTGAATAACACAAAACTGATAAATTTAACCAAGGGGGACTTTGGTTATTTTGAGACTGAGAATTAGTTGATAAAAATTTCATACCAAAACTCAAAACAGAGTGACAAAACATTTTTGATAACAAGACCCAAAAAAGTGGATAACTATGTATATATATGTCATCTTGCAAGAGTGAACACCGTCCTTTACCATATCAATGTCGCAACCATTTTCCTGTAAGTTCATTTCTCTTTGACCTCATCAGTGCATTTTAATCACAACATGCCTCACATTGGAATTAAGCTTTTCCCTTTGAAAAATAATGACATGTTTTTATAAGAAACTTGGATCGACCCATAGTATTAAAAGTTTCTTAATTTCTCATGGACATTTCCAATTCGTCCATGAATTCTAAACTAAAAGCTTCTTCACTTGCTTCTCAATTTGTGGGTGCAAGAAACAGTTTCTACAATTCAAAACCTGACTAGGAACTATGCAGAGTACACAAAAGATCTTTCAAGCCTTCCATGCACAGAATACTCCAGGGGCGGTGGTTTGAGCCCAATCAAAGCCACATCTGCATCACGACAAAGGGTCCTTCCTTCTGTGATAACCCCAGACTGGTACTAACAACCTGCAATCATCTTCATCGATCAGTCATAGAAGTCAAGTCCTCTGGTAATGGCAATGTAGGGGGGGGGGGGGGTCAGTTTATATTTTGTGAATTAATTACTATTAATGAGGAATTCAGAAACTTTTATTTGTGGACAGAGATTAGTTTATCTAGCTTTTGCCCCCTCATAAATAAGCAAAAACAAGCCTGGGTTAGATTACTAACCAAGCATGTGGAACCATCTATTTCTTGGCAGCAATCGTCCCCAACTTCTTGCTGCTGATGCTCCATCAGCCTCATCAACATTGTGCTCATCTGCTGCGATGAGAGGCGCTGTTGAGACAGTCTGGGCACTCCCACTACTACTGCTGCTACTCTGATAGCTGCTAGGGGTAATGCTGCTAGGGGTACTGCTGCTCGACTCTCCTCCACTCACATTGGAGCTTGGTTCAACAGCACTGCTTCTTGAAGTTGCTGCACTGGATGATGAGGATGTTGGGTTGCTTGAAGATTGGCTTGAGCTGTGACTTGCCATCTTTCGAAATACTTCCGTGCTTTTCTTTCAACTTCTTTCCAAATGTAGACACTTCTCTCCATCGACTTCTCAAGAGATGGATGTGAGCAGAATGGAGAAGAGTTGTTGTTGTTGTTGTTGCTATTTTAAAATTGAATCACTGATCTATCACTGATCAGTGATTTGTGATTTGAATAACGGCAGCTTTGGAAACGAGGCAAATCATCCATACGAGTCAAAATAGTTCAATTCAACGAGGGAAAGTTTTGAAATTCATTTTACAAAATGGAGGATGGAATTTTGTTGTTCTGTGTTTGAGAACACTTGTGGTGCGTCATTGAAGATCAAACTACTGTGATTGAAGGATGCAAGCAAAGCCAAAGGAATTGAAGTGAACTAGCAATTAGCTACTGTTATTTATTGGCAGCTGAAGCATATTGAAAAAGCTGTGTTGTGTAGTAGGCATAATAATGGTGGCTGCTCATTGACATTATTGAGCGGTGACAAAAAAAACAATGCTAAATCCAAAACAAGGTGACCATGGAATTCCTTTTCACTCTCTCAGAAGACACAGGTTTCTAAGCAGTAAGTATGAAATGCAGGTGATAAATATTTAGTGTCTACCACCGCACCAGCACAGACAGCTATGTTATGCACCCAGTATTAAACTCACCTTTGACAAAATTGAAACTTGAAAATCGTCGTTTAGGCCCTCCTAGCTGAATCTATCCAGTTTATTTAGCAGTTTAAATAGGTTTCTTTTGTCAAATAAGCATCTTAAAATGCGAGTCGCGAAATCATGTAACAAAACGCAATTTTTTGGTGTTTTTCAATATGATTTAGCCTCACCAGAACGTAACCTACCATCTTGGTTTTGGTGTCTATCAACGCAGAAAGACCTGCGCTTTCACGCAGACGATATGCCTATACAGGGAAACAAGGCAAAAGATGGCGATCACGCGATTTGTGCTTTTTGACCACATGGCCTGTGATGAATATCGAAGTAGAAATTGAACCCGTGGACCGATTTAATCGGCATTTTCACTACGCAATTCCTCAATTTATTTGGAGTCTATATATATCAAAAGTTAAGTAAATACATTTGTCAAANGTCAAATAATCATCGTAAAATGCGAGTCGCGAAATCATGTAACAAAACGCAATTTTTTGGTGTTTTTCAATATGATTTAGCCTCACCAGAACGTAACCTACCATCTTGGTTTTGGTGTCTATCAACGCAGAAAGACCTGCGCTTTCACGCAGACGATATGCCTATACAGGGAAACAAGGCAAAAGATGGCGATCACGCGATTTGTGCTTTTTGACCACATGGCCTGTGATGAATATCGAAGTAGAAATTGAACCCATGCACCGATTTAATCGGCATTTTCACTACGCAATTCCTCAATTTATTGAGTCGACATATATCAAAAGTTAAGTAAATACATTTGTCAAAATGGAGCTATTTGAAGTTTTGTAAGCTGCAGTCAGGTACGCCTTGCGTTATCTTTTGTTTCTTTCGGTCTAATCCTTTTGTTCCTCGCGGCGGGGCTTTATCACGCAAATAAACACAGAATCAATACAGATTCCATCGTAACAGCTGTGCCAGCCAACACGAACAAGCCTGGAAGTTTTGTTGAGTTTGTACAAGATCTTGCGCGCACAGGAACATACGTGGTTCTCGATCTGAGCTGCGCAATCCCTAATAAACAAAATATCTATTGTTTTAACCTATTGTTCTCAACCGTGGAAACTATGAGCTTTCCGTGCAAATCATGCTTAGGCGATCGCAACTTATTGCATGCACAAATACAAACTTCCCAGTCTGACCAGCCAATGAAAGCTTTTTGGTACGGTACACAATTTTTTTTAAACTGTTCAATTTATGTAAAATAAAAAAACCATGCTACCTGGATGAAAAAATGTCTGCAAATTCCAAGCATCATTTATGAGACCAAAGCATACAGTAAGCAATACGATGTAAAAGACCATTTGTGGTCGAATTGCACATAATGGTTTGTTTGCGTGGCGCAGTGCCAAAAAAGAGTTTCTAGGTGATCTATAACTTCTGTGATGGCGTAGTAGAGGAGCAGCAACAATTTAGCAATTGGCAACTGATTGCATTTCTGGCATTCTTAGCATGCCTTGCAGCTATGACTTCAACACATTTTAGCATGTGTTATCCTCATGGGAGGATGAAATCATTTGGAATAATGTTGTTATGCTCCCAGGATGACGATTTCATCCCCCCAAAGGGATAGCACATGCTATAAAAGCATGTAAAAGCCATTGGTGTAAGGCAGGAATATTTGGAAAATTTGCTCGCCGTGTTAGGTCTGTTTTGAAGGTTTCTTAAAGGGGCTTTCTTGAGAAAATCTCTCATAATTTCACAATAGAGCGGCCAATTTCAGTCAGGTAAATTTTAAAATGGATTTGAACATGTCCACCATTAAATAATATATTTGCCAATTTCATTACCTTGATATCCAGGGAGCAGTGGCCTTGCAAACGGGGATTGTTTTTCTGACTCAACCGGTATGTGTACTTGTTTTACTTCGTACATACAAACCAAGAAACCTTTGTAATTTTCCCAGGTCACTTTTACAATGTACAGTATTGACAAATGTTTCAACACTATTTTGAGTGTGATTTGTGGTTGTATAACAATTATTTAATCAATTCTACATCTTCATATGAAATAACTTGTGCCTTTTCAACAAAAAATAATATTTCTGCCTTTAGAGCACTGAAAATTTGAGAAACTCAAAGCAACTTTTGGTAGCAAAAATGTCGCAAAATTTTTAAAACTAGCTGTCAGCCCAGGTCTTTAGTTTCTTACAAAAAATTCATAAACTGGCAAATTATAAAAATAAAACCTTTATTATTGTATTTCATTATGGGTTGGCCAGACCGACTCAGAACCACCACACCATTATCTTCCCCCCAAAAATTAGTCCTGCCATATTGATTGTGTCATATTGGAACCAAATATATATATGTTAAAAACAGTAGGTGCCCTTTTTTGCGGCTATAATTTGTTATTTGAAGTTCTTCCAAGGAACTTCTGTTTTATTATAGCTGAATTTGATAATTCAGATAATGTGAGACTTATTTCATTTGCAGCTCAAGTCAAACAAGACATGACTGATAATCAAAGTGCCGTGAGAGGGCTTGAAAATATCTATCATGAATTTTGTGACAAAGAAATACAAGAGAAACTGAGCAGTTTTCTTCCCCATCTACCAGGTATGAAATTGAATTGAATTGATGAATAGATCTATGATGTATCACACCACACAGTAGTATTCTGACAGTTAAAAACAACAATTGTTGTCTTTTACATATTTGAAAGCTGCAATATATCAATATCTATGCTGATAATTCAAGTAAATCACAAAATCTCCATTCAATAAGACTTGGAAACATAATAATTCAAATAATGTTTTTCACAATTTTTCTTCTGCAGGACATATAGATGCCCCAGGAACATCAAATGACAGGTATAACAAATTTGAGTGGCTGCTTGACTTGCATTAAAATCTCATCTTGGTTACATTAAAATCCAAAAGTTTTAGACTGTAAAAGTTGTGGACGAAAATTACCTTTAAAGCATCTGAAAATAATTTTGGCTGTATTTTTGCTCACAATACTTCTATTTGAAGCATTCAGTACTTTTGAAGCATTCAGTGCAAATCTTTGCAGAAAATTAGGTTAATTCAATGCAAGTATAAAAGTTGAAAAAAGGAACATTTTTTCAAGATTCTTCAAAAACTGTGCAAAACTTTTTGTCCAAACTTTTTCGTATTTGAATGTTAATGTACTGTATATATATATTATTAGGTCTTTCATTCAATTCAATTTTGTTAAGTTGAATTAAAAAAAAAATTGTATTACAACTATAAAAAAAGGTGTTTAGGCCAAAAGTTTTGCCAGAGCTTGTATATATTTGGAAAAGATTTCAGATTGGAAAACTTCATCATTTATGGAAGCTACAGTAGTCCTTTCTGTGTTATTATTTTTTCATGGCTCCAATTTTTCTTACTAAAAATAGAAAAGTTGTAAGTTGTTAAAAGAGAAAACTCTTCCTTTTTCAGTCTTTATGGATTGATAGAGAAGCCCCCAATTGGTGGACGAGAATTAGCATCTCTCTCCGATTCATCGCTGATGAGTTTTAGACTCATGCCAGGATCTGTAAGTATTCCACTTTTTCAATCTGTTACATCTAACTTTAAAATTTAAACAAATTTTGTGTGGAATTCTGTTGCAAATTAATGAGACCAGCTGAGCCGAGAAGAGTATGCTACAAAGGTTGCTTGGGAAATGAAATTACTGCTAGCCAGATTTAATTTGCAAAGATTTCCACTTAAACTTCTTCAGAGCTAATTATACTATCTATACATCCAAGTCATAATAAGAATTGAAAAATTGCAAAATCGAGAGAGGTTTGTCTGCTATCATACAGAAAATTTGAACTACCACACTTTTCACGGCTTGATACTTATTTGCAATGCAATGATTGAGTATGGATATCAGAAACTGACTTTAATGTGAAATTTTTAGTCACTGTTAAAAGCTAAAACAAAAGCTTTTCTGTGTAGAATATCATTTGTAACAGCAGCAGTCATGCTGCCCATCATAGGCCAGCTATTTGTTATTTTAATGAAAGAACTTTCTTCTTGTTTCAACTAGGTTCCTGAACAATTTAAATTCATGAATCGACCTCCGGAAAAAAAGAAAAAGCATAAAAAACACAAATTACAAGAAGAAATTGCTGACATAAGTTCAGGTATGTTTTTCCTCGTATTGTTAATTTTTTTCATATATTTAATTGATTTAGTCAATTATTTTTTATCTTTCTAANTGTAGAATATCATTTGTAACAGCAGCAGTCATGCTGCCCATCATAGGCCAGCTATTTGTTATTTTAATGAAAGAACTTTCTTTTTGTTTCAACTAGGTTCCTGAACAATTTAAATTCATGAATCGACCTCCGGAAAAAAAGAAAAAGCATAAAAAACACAAATTACAAGAAGAAATTGCTGACATAAGTTCAGGTATGTTTTTCCTCGTATTGTTAATTTTTTTCATATATTTAATTGACTTAGTCAATTATTTTTTATCTTTCTAAAGAAGTTGGGTTTTGAATTTTAAGTATCGAAGATATCGTTTATTGAAGTCATTATTGCCCTAGAAATTTTTCAGAGAGCTGTCTTAGTTGTCAATTTAATGCTCGACTTTATGTCAGTTAAACTTTTTTAATTGCATCAATGAACTTCGAATTATCTCTTTGTAGGGGAGATGATTGACAGGAAACACAAAAAGGTTTGAAATATAAAATTCTCTTCTCTCTTCTCAAAGAATGTTAATCGAAAAATACTGTTTGTTCTTAGAAATATTTTCATAAGAATCATGTTCCAAGAAAGTCACACAAATCAATTAGTTTGCGGCGATGAAAAAGATTTATTCACTGGGACTATCGGTTTAGTTTCAATGTCTACTCAAGCATGGAAACAAGGGCGTCGCCAGGGGGTGGACACTATGTAAAAAAGGCTGGGTATACCTTTCAGGACATAATTTCTTACAAAGTCCACCCTACTTTGTTAAGGCTAGCGACGCCCCTGCATGGAAATGAAACTAAGGTTCAAGTTTCGGTAGTTTGAATCTGCTTGTTTGTTTATCCATAATTTCAAGAAGAAAGTAGAAAATTACGGCTGCTACTTTACATTTAAATTCATGGAATTGTAATCAATGTGGCCAGGCCTCTAGAAATGGAAACAGAACATAGCACTAAGAACTTGTTGAGGCTTTTTCAGCGTGTTTGTTAATTTAGTTTTTGATAATTTCTTGCAGAAAAGAAAAGAGGAGGGTGATAAAAAGAAGAAGAAAAAAGAGAAGAAAAAGAAAAAGGATAAAACAACTTAAAACTATCAAAGTTATATAACTTATTCAATAACATCCGATTACAATCAGATTTTAATAAACTCCGATTACAGTCACATTTAATTAAATGTCAATGATCAATTTTTGGGACACAGCAGCATGGATACGACTTATCAGACAGATACGACATGGATACGACTTATCAGACAGATACGACATGGATACGACTTATCAGACAGTGATTATCTATTTTGNTGGCCAGGCCTCTAGAAATGGAAACAGAACATAGCACTAAGAACTTGTTGAGGCTTTTTCAGTGTGTTTGTTAATTTAGTTTTTGATAATTTCTTGCAGAAAAGAAAAGAGGAGGGTGATAAAAAGAAGAAGAAAAAAGAGAAGAAAAAGAAAAAGGATAAAACAACTTAAAACTATCAAAGTTATATAACTTATTCAATAACATCCGATTACAATCAGATTTTAATAAACTCCGATTACATTCACATTTAATTAAATGTCAATGATCAATTTTTGGGACACAGCAGCATGGATACGACTTATCAGACAGTGATTATCTATTTTGTGATAAAAAATGAACAATTAAAGTCTGTCTCAAATTAGATATCACGCGAAAATGTCCGCGAATAAAAAAATTTGAAGTGTTTTCGATGATTGATTCTGCGTAATCGCAAATCTCACGTGACATCTAATTTGAGACAGACTTTAGATTCATTTGTAAAAGGATAGCGAAACACTGGAACTTACATTACTGGCCAAAATTATCCGATGCAAGCCTTTGCGACGGATTTTTCTAGTTATGCACTCTCCGTTGTTCTAGGTAGCTTTTCATGTATACTCCGAATATCGATGTTGTTTTGCGAAATTATGCGCCATTTACTTGTGACGTCACGATGACGTTTATAGGAAACTTGGGAACGCTAGTAGTCAAGTCAGCAGCCGAGGGCACCAATCACTTCTTTACGCAGAATATTTTTTCTACAACACGCATGCGCTAAAATCCAAAATGCGCTACAATCAGAAAGGAGGAAAAAGTTTTAGAGGTGATCGTATAAACCTCACTGCTTTGTGCTTGAAACCGTAAAATGAGTTAAAATTAAAACAATTTTTACACAAAATCGGACATAACCAAAAAGGAACTTGCTCGTCGCATTTGGTCAAGTTATTGACGCGTTAGGATAATTTGAATGCCCCCTGGAAAAGAAAAAGCGAGGCTTATAAAATCACCCCTAAAACTGTTTCCTCCACGCTTATCTTAATCTTAGCGCAATTGGAATATGCTGTAGAGGAAACAATTCTGCATCGAATTGTGTAAATAGCGCATAATTTCGCACAACATCGATATTCGGAATATACACGAAAAAGTGACCTAGGACGAGTGGCAAACTACAAAATCAGTCGCACTAGATTACAATAAAAAGGCATTTTTAAGGTTTATGAAGGGTGGCCGGATAATTCTGGCCAGTAGTATGTCACAAACAGTAAGAAATAAATTCAAATCAAAGCAAAGGAATCGAAAATTCATTTAAGAACTATTTGACAACAAAAATCTTATTCTTCGAAGATCTTCAACAGAGTGAAGCCAGAATGATCGTTCATTACTTTTCTCGAGTACTTTGGTTGTAAATAATAAATCGATCGTGAATTTACTTGAATTAAAATTGAAAAATTAGAAGAAGCTTCAGTTTTTATTTCGCCTGAAACATACTTCCGTTTGATTTTTAAACTTGATCACTGGCTATGAAATGAACACGAAGGAACATGACATCTCCTACTGTTAAATACAATTTTCTAAGAAACTGTTAAGAAACTTTCAGTACTCAAAATCTGATGACTTCAAGAAACTTTCGCTTATTCAGTGAAAAATCTTTCAATTATTGCTGCTATTTTCAACAATATTCCATTTTGAAAAATGTTTAAATCTATGATTTTCTAACAAAAACAACAACAACAACAACAGGCACATACATTTTGTAAGAATCATTATCTATTGCAAAAGTGTTCGTGACGTAAATCACATGATCATGATCAAACTGTATGTTTCATTGATCGTTTGATTGCTTTATTAATTGATGGTTTGAGTGAGTGATGATGACGAACTATGAAATCTCTCTTGGTCATCATTATACAACAAAGCCTCTCCTTCAGGCAACCTCTCATTGGCATGCGAAGATGGCTGACTTTTCTTTGCTTGTACTTTTTTCTTCCTTTTTGATGTTTTGTTCAGAACTCCACCCTGATTAACAAAACTTTATTCCATGATCAACTATTCATTAAACAATTATCGAATGCCACTGCCACGGGGGCTCGAATTTTATGTAATGCAGCCCGGTGCAAGACCCGAGGAGGGGCATATCATTCAATACAAATCTAGTAAGCCTTTGGCAAAAATCCTTTTGTCTTCGAGAAAATCCCCATACAATTCCTAGAAATCCTATTGTTTGCAAAAAGCTCCTGCGCTTTTCGGAAGAGTGATACACCCCTTGATCCCCTCCATGGAGCCTGTCGCCTTCAGCGTGCATTCAGCCCTGAAAACATATACTACTGCCTGCCTTAAGGGCCTGTTTATATGGGGCGGGCTGGCCCGTTAGCGAGCTGGCTCGCCTTCAAGCCAGCCCGGGTTTATATGAGAGATTCGATAATGAGCCAGCCACCAGCCAGCCCGGCCTTTGGCGCCAAATTTCTGTTGTGCCCGTGCGTTATTACCTAAGTCGTGCGTCATCATTTGATCTGCTCTGTTGTGCGCGTGCGTCATGACCTCAGTCGTAGGGGTCACAGGCGGGCTGGCCCGTTTCTTCCGTTTATATGAGAAAAGCCAGCCCGTTTCAGGCGGGATCCCGGCACTCGATAACCGGGATCTCGGCAAAGCGGGCCAGCCCGGCACACATATAAACACGAACTGATATTTACAAAGCTGTGACCAGATAAGTGGGATCTCACCTGAAGGCGAGCCAGCTCGCTAACGGGCCAGCCCGCCCCATATAAACAGGCCCTTAGGNCTTCAAGCCAGCCCGGGTTTATATGAGAGATTCGATAATGAGCCAGCCACCAGCCAGCCCGGCCTTTGGCGCCAAATTTCTGTTGTTCCCGTGCGTTATTACCTAAGTCGTGCGTCATCATTTGATCTGCTCTGTTGTGCGCGTGCGTCATGACCTAAGTCGTAGGGGTCACAGGCGGGCTGGCCCGTTTCTTCCGTTTATATGAGAAAAGCCAGCCCGTTTCAGGCGGGATCCCGGCACTCGATAACCGGGATCTCGGCAAAGCGGGCCAGCCCGGCACACATATAAACACAAACTGATATTTACAAAGCTGTGACCAGATAAGTGGGATCTCACCTGAAGGCGAGCCAGCTCGCTAACGGGCCAGCCCGCCCCATATAAACAGGCCCTTAGTCTTAAACTCAACTCGACGCAAATGCTCCTTGGTTGGCATTAATTTTGAGCGCATTTTGTACTCAGCGTTGGAGGCAGAGAGGTAGGATCCTTTGGGGACATGGGATCGAGGTTGATTTCATCCATCCAGCGCCCTCCACAACAAAGTGTCTAATTCAATACGAAAATTAATGCTGCTTCGCAGCAACCACCAATATTGCTGAGCTAACTTTCACGTGAATACTCACAAGCATAGGTAACTTTCAAAGTTCCAAAAGCTCAACTTCTTGTATTTGCTGTTCATAAACATAATTGTATAGAAATAAGACTTACTCGTTTCCAATCAACCAAATTAAGTATGATGGATGACATCACACATGCTAAAGCATTGGCCAATAAAAACAACATCACAAATTTCCATCGATGAACACTGCCCCTGCAATTTGATAAGAGCCTTTGTAATCAATGTGTCTTGAAATAGTTGAAGATGAATTATTGCAAGTCTACAATCAGGAGCGGCTAAAGGCGAGCGGCTAAAGGCAAACACTGTCGTCGCTATGATTGGCTAGGTGTTCAGATAAAATCAATAGCAAAAGATCTATTGGTTGGGTATTCACGAAGACTTCATGCCTTGGGATCTTGCTTTCTTTCTGAATAAAAGGAGTCAGATCGTTATCATAGAGTGAATTTTATGGCCACTGAAACAACTGAAGTTTGCATAATAATAATCTTTTGGATTGTTTTATCTATCCAATCAGGGCCAAGACAGTATGCCTCTAAATGAAGGACAAAGCTTAATCATCACAAAGACCTCTATTATCTTGCTTGTTCGTAGTGTATATTGAAGTTAGCGACCATGACATTCTGGCCATAACAAATTAACTGGAAAGTAACTTACTTCCAATGATCAAGGATTCCACCAATAGCATAATTGCATATTCCAATGCCAATCATTTGCACAGATGTCATAATACCCAGGGCAGTACCTAATGCTGCAGGGTCAATAACGAGAGGTACAGACGGCCACAAACTTGCCTTAAAGAAAACAAGACATGTTTATAGTCAATCATCCATATTCATGATTCATCACGTTAAGAAGGGATGGCTTTGGAGAATACTTTTCTGAAATCTTGACAGCATATTGCCATATTGAATATGATACATAATTGCAAAGGACAAAATGATGATGAAGGTGAACATGGATTTTGATCCACAAAACAAACAATTCAGCTTGCTGTTAAATTAATAAAACTATCGTCGTATAACCACGCATATTTGCCTCAAGTATCCACCCAGTTTCACTGAGCTTTGCTAATTGGAACAATTGAAAGATAAGTATCTCAGCATCCATCGTACTGAGATTGATAAGTAAGAAGGTATCTAATTTTAATTGAATGATCGAACGTTGAGCGATTTGTCATATTTCCGATTATTTGCAAAAAGTTAAGTTCTGATTCTTTCTAATCTGCTAATATTTTTATGGGACAACAGGTACAGATGAAACTAATAGATGTAAGAAAATGGCGAAAGGAATGCGAAAGGAATGTCAGTTAAATCAGAGGATACAGTGTAAAAGGAAGACAAGAAACTTACTGCTGCGACGGAATAAGTGCATCCAAGCCATATCATAGAAATCAGGGGATGAACTTGTTTGGTGAAAGATAAGATGCCAAAAACTGGTATGGTTAAGACTGAACAAGTAGTTGCTAATACCCCACGCATACCAAAATGATCCTGTCATGATTAACACAGATTATGAACATTCAACATAATTAAAGAAATTAAACTATTGGTTGGTTTAGATTTTGCACTTTAGTAAAATCAAATAAATTTCACTTTAGCAAACAAATAAAAACAAAGAAACAGGAACAAATTTCACATGATAATATTTCGGCAACACCTGCCATCTACTTAAAACCACTTATTAGTAAATGTGTCATAATTTGGCGATGAGGTAATCAATATCTCAATGATATCAATGCAGCTTTTATTACAATCAATCAATCAATCAATCAATCAATCAATCAATCAATCAATCAATCAATCAATCAATCAATCAATCAATCAATATATCGCCTTTGATCAAAATTATACAACAAATCAAATGCCTGCCTCTTTTGATTTTCGATTCAATGACGTTTGATCAACTCGCCAATGTAAAGGATGGAGCGCACCAGTATTTTAACAAAATCAACTACATTTAAATGTAAGGACTGCTTGAAAATTCCAATGGCATAAAACAATCAAAATGTTAGAAATTTTTGAAAAAGACTTACAATCACGAGGCCCATGCCAGGTGAAAATATCATGGAAACATCATACACAGCTCCAGCTATGTAAGAACTTTCTTTCTCCCCAAAATGATATGTGTCTTTAATGAAATCACTATGAAGATAGATAGAAATATCACGTGATATTTAAAGAAAGAAAACCCATCCAGCCATGTAAGAACTTTCTTTCTCCCCAAATTGATATGTGTCTTTAATGAAATCACTATGAAGATAGATAGAAATATCACGTGATATTTGAAGAAAGAAAACCCATCCAGCCATGTAAGAACTTTCTTTCTCCCCAAAATGATACGTGTCTTTAATGAAATCACTATGAAGATAGATATAAATATCACGTGACTTTTTAAATCTGTGAGGTATATCTGTGAGGCATACCTGTGAGATATATCTGTGAGATATATCTGTGATATGTGTCAAGAAAGACAATAAACAACGATTATACCTAGCATCTGCAACAAATGGAAATACACCATTGTGAAAGAACATCGTTGTGAAGACTAGAAGCCAAAACTGGATACGAAAGTATTTTATGTCACCAATTCGCTAAAAGCAATAAGAACCTATTAGTTATATTGCTCGGGTATTTTGATATGTTACAATAAAAGAGTTCGGAAAAGCAATGAAAATAAATGAGCATTGGCGGTACAAAAATCGTGATGAATCATGATACATTGATACATTGTGAATCATGCATCATCACTTTAAATTTTTCAGAATGTATCACTGGAACAGACACAGAAACAAACGAAAGAACAGACAAACAGAAGAGCAAACAAATGAACAAGGGACAAATGAAGAAGAAAGGCAAGTAATGTGGCTTACTGCTGCGCCTCCCCAATTCATACTGACTACTACGAATGCCCTTAATTGAATTCTTAGACTAACACTGCTTATTTTACCAAAGTTAAATCTTGAAGATCTCCTTGAGTAGCTGCGAAAGATTATTTCAGCGCAGTGCCACTATTTACACATTCCAAGTGTCGATAAAGGCCATGTCATTGCAGTCAGACCCTTCACACAATTTAAGTTATAACAGCATACATACTAGCCTGTCAATGTTAAAGGAAGTCGAGTCTGGTTAACAGACTACATACATACTAACCATTCTCTTGGAATTTCTTTTGAAATCATCTTCCTTGAACAAAACAGTAATAACATATGATAAATAGTAAGGCAGAATAATTAGAAGTGAAGGGAAACAAGTTTAGGGTTAGAATTTTCTTGTTCGCTTCTATAAAGTCTGCTGCATATCAAATGGCAGGCGGTAATAGATATGAATGAAAACTACAACGGGAGAGTTTCTTCATCAGCCTCTTCTTGATCACCATTTTGACCTGATGACTTGACCTGATGACAAACAGATTTACGTAATAAATCGTTTGTATTAATTAACGCGTATCGGTGTGTAATAATGGCCGCAGG